>JASDQU010410069.1:0-10511 GCA_032191745.1 Picea mariana | reverse complement strand
AAGTTACATTTAGATCCCCACCAAGGATGATATTATTGAGACTATTTTGCTGAAGGTAGTCCTGTAAGGACTCCCAACAATGTTTTTTTCCCCCCAAATGCTGTGGGACATAGATGTTAAAAACACTTACCTGGTAACCCGAGTCTTTATGAAGGAATTTGGTGTGTATCCAGTGTATGCATGTGTCAGAGCTGAGCAGATCTATTTTGGAGGCATTCCACAGTGTGCAGAGTCCTCTTGAGGCGCCTCTGGCGTTCCCAGCAACTCCAAGGCTTCCTTTCCATAGCTTCGACAAGGTTTTAAGAGCGTCTTGCTGGCTCATTTTGGTCTCCTGGAGCAGTAGGATGCTTGCTTTCAAAGCTTTGATAATATCCTTGAGTGCTTCTTCCTTCCTTTTGCTTCCCATTCCTCTACAGTTCCATGAGGTTATGATCATTATAAACCTTGAGGGGAGGGATGGCCTCCTTGGGAGGCTTTGGCTTGCTTCCTTGTGTGACGAACGCTAATCAGCTGCTTGATGGTGGGTTGTGACCCGTTGAGGACATCTTTGTAGGTTTCCTGGTCCCTCTCAGCTTTTTTTGTTTTCCTGCCTCTTCCTGTTTTCTTTGGAGTGACCCAAACTTCATTTGCCTCATCTGAGTCGCTGCCTATGGAGATCTCCCCTTCCTCTATGTTCTTATCGCCTTCCGGCCTTTGGGGGGAGTTTGTTTGTGCCCCTTCTTCTTTTGCTGGCTAATTTCCCTTGTTTTCTGAGTTCTAGTCTCCCTTTGCTCCCTCTTGCGCTTCTTTACTTGGAGCTGGCTCCCCTTCCTCCACTTCTTTAGCCAGGATACTGAAGTTGTTCTTCGTTTCCTTGGTCCCTGAAGATTTGGCGTTTGGTGGGTTTATCTGTTCATTTCTTTGACCCTTCGCTTTGGATTTCCCCTTCCGGGCCTGTTGCCAGCCTTCTTCCCCTACTTTCTCTGTGGGGGGAATCTTTGGGCAGTTCCTTTGGAAGTGGCCATATTCATGGCAGCCTCTACACTTGAACGGGAGCTGTTCGTAATCCAGCTTTTGGTAGTGGTGCCAGTCACCGAATTTTAGTTTTATTGCTTGGAGCAGACCTACCTCCAGGTCAACCTCCACATAGATCCGCGCACAGGAGTACTGGTCTCTTGGCTCTGCTCAGTCAATGTAGCATCCTAGACCATTCCCTATTGCCTGAAGCGAGATGGTGTTCCAGCAGTGAATCGGGAGGTTAGGGAGTCTGACCCAGACCGAAACATCCTTGGGAACTTCTGAAGTAAGGTCAAAGCTTGGGGTCCATCGATTTAAGTAGAGTCCTTGGGTGCCCATGAAGTACGGGTCATTTCTGAAGATCAAATCTCTATCCTCCTGAGAGATAAATTCGAAAATGAAGTACCCTCGCCCAACCGCATAGCATGTAACACTATTTGTGATCAACAGCCTCCAGTTTCACTGTATCCAGTTGTCTGTGGATCTGGTTGAGGGCCAAAGCCCCATGAACTGACCAACAAGTCCGCGTTCAGAGAGGAATAGGGCTACTTTCATTAGAAGTTCGGGCGGTAGATCGATCTCTGGAATAGCATCCAGTTTCTTGACAAAGCTTGAGGGTGTTGTAGGGGTCGACTTCTTGCTGCAAGCTGCAACCAGCTTTTAAAAAGAGGTGGAGGGGGAAGGAGGGGGAAACGGATCCCCTCCTTGAGCTGCCATGGCGGCGCACCAGAGATCCCTAGGCTTTACCAGGGCACGAGGTCAAGGTCGCGATCCTTATTGGTAGATGTGTTAATAGACAACCTCATGCTCTTATGTTTCCATTCCCTATTGAGGAACATATTCAAGTGATGATGCAACTCACCAAAGTCTTGTATGATCGAAGCTTTTACATCACCTTCATTAATACAAAATGTGTACAAAATTGCCTCCCCACATCTGGATTAGTGGACTCCCTTAAACCTCATCCCGACTTTAGATTCGAGATGATTTCATATGGTTTGCCTCTAGAGCATGTTTGGACCTCCAATATAGCCGAGTTATGTTGGTCTTGACTGATAACAACCCTCTATATTTCGACAAGCTGAAGCATTTACAAACAAAGGATGCTGGATTTAGAAATTGGGAGAGGTGACTTTACTCGAGTGGAAAATCACACAGTGCATCATAAATGAAAACACCCTAACTATACACATTAACAATCAGTCACAAGAACACTCTACTGTCACACACAAGTAAGCTAATCTTCTCTCCTACAACAACATATTACATATTTTCCATATTCCTAGTCCCTCCTTGAGGGAGTTAAACCCAAACTTTCTCTAATACCAAGATAAAATAGTGGAGAGTAGACATATTGTATACACACCAAAACATTGTTTTACTTATTAAATCAAGCACATATTTATACATGAAATTTTCTCTCAACTACACAACAAACTCATGGAGGAATATCTCAACTACACACATAAATAGGATCTAATAGTTGGGGAATATCTCTCACAACCAACTAGATCTAACAAACCCAAACCAACTCTAAAGTAAGCATTAACTCTAACAACAACGAGAGGGTCATTCCCCAAGCTTTAATTATGCACAATATTTTTATATGATAGGATAATTTTGAAGGTCAAACGTTTACAAACAAAAACTTATAATTCAATTATCATCATTCCATTGACAACCATCATTGTTTGTAATGTATTCTTGGTCAAATAAAAGATATATTTAAATAATAAATTAAAATTAAAATTGAAGTTGTTTATATTTTTTTTTATATTTAGATAGTATTTTTTAATAAAAAAATTAAGATATCGTATTCAAATTTTCAGTAGGATGTAAAAACATTGTTAATCTTAAAAGTTAGATTAAGCCTGTCGAAATGAAATAAAAATATTTGTTATGTTTTCTATATTTCACTTAAACAAAGATATAAAACATATTCATACATATGCCAATGTCTACTAGTACAACCAACATATGCATCACCCATTACATCAAATGCAATTTGCTTAACCTCTTGTATGCGTATGCATAACCCATTATACCAAATGCAATTTGCTTAACTTCTTACATGTATATGCGTGTAAAATAAACATAATAGATGTTAAGCACCAAATATTTAAAATATCATAATGAACCAAAGTATACATGATGTATACCAAATGTAAGCATGGAGCATAACTCCAAGATAGATAACAGAGATGATTTACACAATAAATCCTTAAAGAATATGAGAACCTCCTCCAAATACCCTAGCACATTCATACATCCAAGTCACATGTTCCTTCAATAAGGACTACATGATATTTATATATACATATTCACACATTGTGAATGTGTCCCCTTTATTAGGCTGATCACTATTACATATACATTTACCCCATTACATAAAAATTTAACCCCATATATGCCCTCCCTTAGGTTCATATCACATATATCTTGCCCCATATATACTCCCCTTGGGGTCATATCATAGTACCCTCTTTCAAAAAGCTTTATTCTCAAAACTTTGAAATTAAGGATGTTACATGTGATGAAACCAAATAATAGGATTTTCTTATGTTCCTACTTCTTGTTGCCACTAATGATAATCAATCCATCCAAACTCAATTTTTTTTGGTCTTAATCCTTGATAGCTAGCTATTGCATAATTTATTTTTCTTTGATTCCATATGTTGTTGTTGTTGTTGTTGTTGTGACTTCTCTAATTTGTTGTAGTTGTTGGTCTTTGATAATATCCCATCGAATAATGGTTTTGTGATGCCCTATTCCATGAATATTATGGATTATTCCATCCTCTTCCTCGGTAATTTCAATATTGATATTCTTGTCTTTCTTTGATCCAAAATGGATCCAGGAACCAAAATGGGTCCATGAAGGCCTAAAACTCAAAGTGCTCATAATTGCTTCAAAACAAATGTGTGCGTAGGCCTTGTCATTATGAACCCAATGCAACTTGAATGGGATCAAACAAACACTGTATGTGAAAGATATCGCGTTTTGTTCATTTTTCCAAACACGCAAAAATTTTACTGATTGTACAGTCCATACAGTGCTGACATGGCAGCTGACCGTACAGGCCGTACGTCCATACAATGATGTGGCAGTGAGTTGGCATGCTGATAGGGTAGACACGTTGGTAGACAGGTGGGCGAATTGGATGTTGACACGTGTCAGTTAGAGGGCAAGTGTTATGGTGCCATGTGGCCCAGTCATGGGCTACCACGTGGCACCCCTCTGTTGGTTAGTATGGAAAATTTTTATAGACTCCATGGGGATCAAACCCGTGACCTCCGGTTTGGGCGAAGCATTTTGTCAGGGCTGGGCTACCAACCCTCCCATATTGGTGCTTATACCATATGGTTCAAATTAAATATTTGAATGTGAAAACATGTTTATTTGGCAGAGTAAAGGGATGGGGCCTAGCCCCAGCCCCCAACACATTCGTATAAGAATCACATCCATATGCCTGTTAAATCTGACTCGTGGTTGTAAACTATGTCGCAGTTTTGTGGGGATAGCGTCTGGCTAGCCAGGCTAGCCCGCCGACTAGGGCGCACAACCAGGAGCTAATGACCGGGGGTCTAAGCATTTTTGAATCGCGTGGAAGCATAGGGGCAGGACATATGGCCATGCAACTAGGGTTTAACACATACAAGGGTTAACAACCAATGTGCTAACCCCGCTCTTGGCCACATGGCAAAGGGCATGTGACCAGAGGCCTGGAGAAAAGGGGATGCACCCTGTATTATTTCTAAATGTGGGTTTTTTAACTATATATTAAGATTTTATTTGTTTTTTCAGCCAGTTTTGGGAGATTTTGGCCATTATTGGAGGATTTGGAGCCCTTTTTGAGGCCAAATATTAGGGAGAAGTTGGGATTTTGTTGCCAACTTCAAGCCTATATAAGCCAAAGGTTCTTGGAATCCTTGGAGAGGTTCATAGGAGGAGAAATACTGAAGAATTGTAAATCCAAAGCCATTTTTATGTAAGGAAGCCATTGAGGAGAGCAACTTTGCAGGCCATTTCTGGGAGCTATGCTTAGACTTTTTCAATGCCGTCAGATGTGTTAGGTTCTTGAGATCTAGAAGAACACAGCCAGATCAGTTTGTAATCCATTTGAAACTTTTATGATGTACTTTTGAAGCTTTGAAGATAAATAAGAAATCCTCACCCACCGAGACAAAGGCCCAAAGACGTAGGTGATATTGCCGAACTCCATTAACAACTTTTGTTGTTATGGCTTGATGTTTCTTTGTGCTTACTTTCATATATGAATTTGTTATTATGGCTTCTATGATATATCATTAATTTCCTTCTTTTTCTTCAATTCCTAATTGGTTAATGAACTCATGCTTTAAAACTTAACCATTGTCTTAAAAGATCTTTTCAGATCATTCTTGGATATGAGGGTGTCGATATGGTTACAACTTTGATATTTTTTCTTCATTTTGCATGGCCATTTCATTTGTCTTCTTTTCAGAGGAAATGCCATCCTCTATCCTCTTTTCTTGCTCTTTAATTACTCTATCCTTGGAGATCATACCATCATATTTGACATGTACATCCTCAAGTTAAAACTCAAATAAAGTATTTTCTAGTGACCTTATTGAATCCTATCTTCCTTATCCTTTTAAGTTGTAATGTGATGTAATCCATCAAATTCTTATGTTCTTCTTCTATTCTAGATTGAATTTGTAAATCCATTCACCAGGTATTCATGGTTAGACAATAAATTTGTAACTTAAGTGACTTTTTCTTTCCATGGAAGATCTATTATGAACAAGTTTAAATTGTATTTTTATTTGCATGCCAGTAAATTTTTGTTTTTGTTTAATTTATGTTTCTGTTTACATGAAAATAAATCTAGTTTTTGTTTACAGGACTATACATTCTAGCAAATTAATTAGTTAAATCACTTAAATATAAGTAGTCACATAATACTTTTTCAATACATATTTATGAATCAAAACTTTTATTTAGAGAAAAACAATAATATTAGTGAAATACATGTTGAAGAAGAAGTTTGTCCTGAGTTTTTTCCTGTTACCTATTGTGATGTTGTGAACTTACCTGAAACTGTTTAACTGCCTGAAAACAAAATGTTTTCCTCCCAGCCAGCTAGGAACAGAGCCTCTCCAACCCTCGAGCTCCAAGAATCCTTGTGGTTTCATGGTCCCCAATCCCAAAATCCCAACAAACAAAACTTTCAAACCAATTTATTTCCTCAAGTTTTTCTCCTCCTTTCTCCTTTTTTTCCCCCCTTCAAATGATCAATTCCCCTTCTTGATGCTCTCCTTTCCCTCTCCTCCTTGATACTCTTTCCTTATGACATAACTTCTCCCTCTTGACTTCCTTCCCATCCCTCATAAATTCCATATCTACCCTTATCCCTTCTAACCTATCCCTTCACCCATAATGCAATAAATAATCATTTCATTTATTGTTACGTCATTTAATCTATTAATTAAATAATGATCAATCTAATTAGTTAAATACTATAATTGACTTAATTATATTAATGATTTCAATTATTTTCCCCGGATGGGGTGCTATGTTGACTAGATCAGCCACATGCTGAAGAGCTAGGTAGGGCCTTAAATGCGAGCCACCAACCCCCCTCTCCTCACCATTAATATGGGAGCAAGGCCGAGCAACCAAGGCCTTGGGACAAGGCCTCTCGCACGAGTGAACAGGACGAGTGCTCAGGGCACTAAAGGCTCATCCTTAATGACCAAGCCTGTCACGATCACCGCCATGTTTATCAACAGCTCTAAGTAGGATACAATGCATTGTGAGGTTGATCAGCCGAGGTCCAGAATTTCGGGGAGCTGGTGCAGAGCTAGCCACCAAGTCGATGCCCTGGTTATATTCCTGATTATCCACATGCTAAGGGCAAGGAGCCGACTGCGCATAGGCACAACGTGGTATGCATCTGACTCTAGAAGGAAGCGAAAACAAAAATTTGAGAAGGTGTTGTCCATGGTGCAGAGGCAGAGAGCCTATAAGACCAGGAAGACTAGGATGCCTCCCATGGCCTATGTGGAGGAGATTGTTCTGGAGGAACCCATCCAGGTTCCTCTGGAACATCTCTTATTCGCTATGCCGGATAATTGGGATCCGCCAACCTATGTCCTGGACGAAGCCAAGCCACTGGCAATAGCAACGACACACAGTCACAAGGAAGGCGACTCAGAATGGGAACCTCCCACTTGCTATGTTGAAAAATTCCCAGTCAATGCGGAAGCA
Source organism: Picea mariana (assembly GCA_032191745.1). NCBI lineage: Eukaryota > Viridiplantae > Streptophyta > Pinopsida > Pinales > Pinaceae > Picea > Picea mariana. Next base: position 3,266 of record JASDQU010410069.1, on the reverse strand, counting down.
AATGTGAATTCAACAACAGGCGACTTCTCCAAGGATGAGGACCAATAGGAAGCTCAACGAGGACAACACTATAGTCACGAGAATGAGGAAACGGAGGAGCGGCATGTCCAACCACCACTCCTCCACCCGGACCAACTGGTGTTGATTTATGAAACAAGAAGCCTGGTGGACAACCAAATCCATTGATCCCTCCAAATCCACCAGCACCTCGATATGCTGTTTGATGCCTACTCCAACATGTCACCGGGACGATGATGCCCAACATGCGCACAACCCTTCGTGCTTCCAGCTAGATCAGGAAGGAATGATAGAGTTGATGAAGCCACTAGGTAACTGCTACTGTGATTGTTTATGGTTAGAATTTTGGTTTTGTTTAGAACTAGAGCTTTAGCCCTGTTAGACCTCCATTTTGCTGCCAGAAGTAAGCTTTGGACATAGTCTCATACTCATGGCTACCATATGTCCTGGTTTCCCTCGGGCAGGACAGATGGAGGGCAGGTTTCTTGAAACAAGTTGCATAGGAAGTCAATTGTCCCGGTTTCCTTTTTTTAGGCGGGATAGTTGGCATTCCAAACGTTATTGTAAGCCCACACTTTAATACAATAGGTTCCTCCCTTTTTTATTTAAAAAAATAAAATGATTTCAATTATTTAAATAACTTTATTAAATTTATCAATTCAATTACATTAATTAATTATCTTTATTAATTAATCCATTCAAGGCGTTACATACACCCACCCTTAAGGAAACTTTGTCCCAAAGTTATGGTCAGTCACAATACAAGGACAATAATAACATGATTCGTACATCTATATCAGATAAGCAACATCATTAATTTAATACATTCATAAATACTAGTGTACATGCACAAAGAATGTATGTGTAGCAACCACATGCATAACTTGTGCGTGTACTAATAGCAATAATCAACACATATAATGCAATTTTTGTATGCTTCCAATCGAATCAACAATGCAATTAACTTCATAATGAATAAATCGACCATTTACAATATTAGAAGAATCCTTCAATTATAATAATTTAGCACAAAACAACATTTACCTAGTTAATTATAATTAAGTTAAGCATTTATTTTTTAAACATAGAGAAATTCATACACATCTGCTTTAATATTAAAACCCCACACACTCTCAACTACTTCTAACACCCTACCTCCTTAACCTACTTCCATATTCCATCCCTATCCTTCCTTTGCTGGACTATCTTGGAGTGTCAACTAGATTGACCTAAATCTAGATAGAATCCATAAGCGGAAGTGTCAATTACCTTGACCAAGCTTCCCCAACATGAAACTGGCAGTCATCATCACACGTCTAGGGGAGTGTGACCTAACATTGTCCTCCCACGACTTCAGGTTTCAGAGGATACACGGTGGGAAATACCTCCACCCCTCCTGATAGAACTAGGCTCAACACCCTATCATGGACCATACGGTGGCACTGTGTTGCTGGGAATTTTGTCATTGTATACTTAGTTTTAGGAAATCACACTACCTAAAAATTTCCACATATCAGAGCAATGCACTTTAACCAACATAATTTAACATACAATGATTTATACCATACTGTTTCTCGGTCGATGTTCATGACATCAACAATTTATTATCATCATTTGTTTTTGCTATTGCATATCCCATTAATCTACAAGTTAGTTTATAACACAAACCCATGCATATCCATACATTATTAACATGTAATTGCATTTAACCATATCATTAACTTGGTATCCACGTACCAATATCTTTCAAATTCAAAAATTCAAGCTAGAAATAGGTCACATAATATCCATGATAAATCACATAACCATAAAAAATCATAGTATTTACATTCACATAGGTCCATATGTCCAAAATTTGTAGTGTCAAGTAAATAGTGTTCCACACATGATAAGCAAATAAAGATACAACTAGGCCATAAGTAATTCTAGTTGTCTAAGTCAAAATGGGGCATTACAGACATTGATCCTTCGGGAAACATGGTCCTGAGGTTGTGGTAAAATAAAATAAAATGAGGGATGATATTGTCATAAGGTCTCTACATCCTCCCAAGTAGTAGATACTGGGATATATTGGTTTGATACTAGTTAAAACCTTAACTCAAATTTATTAGGTTTTCTTGTTAAGTGAATCTTATATTGAGATTTATATAACTTTCATTAAGCAATGCATATAATACCACCTGAAATATCTTGATAATTATAACCCATTTTTATCCAGGAGGATCTCAGTGGCCACCCACCTATTCCAACTGGCTTAAAACAGTCTTTTGGCAATTTACTATTTTTAGTAGTTTTTCGGGTCCCAAACTTCTGGGGCCATTTTGAGGGCCTAAACGACATTTTTTCATGATCTGGTACCTCAATGTTAGCCTATGGCTCGAATTGAGCCCCCAAAATGAATGTCCTCCTCAATACCTTTCCAACGAGCTATCGTTCACCATAAAATTAGATCTTATACAAAGGTTACGACCCTAGGAAGTTGATGTACTAACTTACCCCAACGGTGCCCACATGAGTTTTGGCGCTTCATTTCCTAGGGTTAGGTTTTTTGATGTCTAGGGTTTTGGCATTCATGTTTATTGTAAAAATTCCTTCAGAGACTCATTGTACTCATCTTATTGCGAATGAGTGTAGCTGTCACATCTCTTCTCAGAGATAAGCTACCACCATTCTAGCAAGCTTGTTTTCAGTTTGCATTTTATAGTTTCAACATATTTCTTATTTAATAGAAGTCAAGTTTTACAATATCTTTGTTATTATTCACTGTGTCTTTGTGTTAATATTATAAATCCATGTTTTCATTTCATTTCACTCATAAATCTGGATCAGTGGTATCAGAGCGTTATGATCCTTATCGTTTTTTTTAGTGCATGTTCCTGATGCAATTAGGATATAGAGAGTTGGGTCTCTAGCTTGTTTCTCTTGAGGACAGCTGCTCTCGCACACCCAAGAAACTATCCATGGCAGATGAAAAGAAATACGATGAGATAGGAGATCCTTTCAAAATGTTTCTCAAGGAGGCCCTCGAGCAACAGAGGAACGAAATGATGAAAAACTTTGCACAAATCCTTTGACGACTGTCGACAAATGACACATCCACCTCAAGCGGAGGCACCTCCCCCTTCAAGGTACATATCAATTTTGATATTCCTATATTTGAAGGTCAAATATATGCAGATGTCGTAGATAAATGGTTATACCTTCTAGAAGGGTATTTTTGTGTCCACAACTTTTCCAATATGGATTCA
>JASDQU010410067.1:469-10517 GCA_032191745.1 Picea mariana | reverse complement strand
GAATAATAAGTTCTCCACTCCTAGTTGCAACTAAATTTATTATTTAATTAATTTCGTTTGCAACCACTTTGACTTATCCATAAATAGTAAACTCACCACTTCTTGTTGCAACCACTTTATTATGTAAATAATTTCTCTTTGCAACCACTTTGACTACTTTATTATTGAAATAATTTATCTTTACTCGCAACTTCTTGTTGCAACTAACTTTTCTATAATTAGTCAATTCATAACGTCTTTTTCCTTAACTAATTTCTTGTTTCCACCACTTTATTATTTAATTTATTTCTTGGTCAACCACTTTGACTATTCAATATTCTCATCACAATTACTTTACCATAATTACCAAACTCACAACTTCTTGTTGCAACTAATTTATTTTTAATTATTTTCTTAATGCAATAACTATACACATGATTAACTTCTAGTTACCATCAATTTGACTAGTACACTTCTTCTAGGAGCTTCTAGAATAATTGACTTCTTTGACCTTCTAGGGGCTTCTAGATAACTCATGAGGGTTCTCCAACTTCATATGGCCATAACTCTCTCACTGTGAGGAGTTATGTGACGTTCCACATATCATCGGAAATGGCATGACATATATTATCCATATAGAATATTTTTACCTATAAATTCACTTATATTCATGCATTTATACCTCAAACAGACTTGGGTCCCTTACCCATGCCTTTGTGCTACTAGAATTCTCTACTGGACTTCTCCAGGGATTGACATCAATCACTAAGGGTTGACATGAATCTACAATATCACTCTCCAAGGGTTGACATAAATGACAACCAACAGTCTAGACCAACTGTCCATCAACCTAGGGAAATTGTATGACAAATAGATTTATTATGACAACAAAATTGTTTGAATTAGCTTGCAATCCTACATCTCAAAATGACTAAGTATGTTTTTTACAGACTCTCTCTAATTTAACTCAATTCTTTGATTTTTGAGGTCTTGTCTCACCTCAATGTCCAAAAAATATTGAACTTTACCAAGATCCTTCACATCAAATTTTAATCACAGTTGAGACTATATCAACATGATCTATTCATTATTATCACCTATTACCAATATGTAATGTTTTGTCACTTTGTTTAACCTTTAACAACTTTTATGGAAAATTACATTTGAATTCAAGTCTTATCTTCAAAGTCTTCACTACTCAAAGGTTTTCAGACCTAACCAATTTCTCTATTTTTTTTAGCTTTTGTAAATCTTTCAGATCTTTTCTTTTGTTAAAGGACTCATTTTTTCTATGCCTTTTTTACCCAAAATTCTCAAATTGAGCATAATATTTTTATTTTTTTTAATTTCATAAGCCCAATTTATGAATCATACCCCATCTTTTGATAAGCATCTTTCAAGCTTTTCAACCCCTTTCTTCTTCTTGATCACCAAATAAGGCCTCTTTTTACCATTAGAGCTTTACTTTTCGACCTAATTCTCTAGTAAGGATTGTTCTTTTCATCAAACCATTTTCTATCCTTTGAACTATTTTTTTCCCAGCTTGATTTCACAATCACGTCTTTGTTTCATATTTATTTTCTAAACTTTGAACCTTGATTCATTAATTGAGCCCGATTTTTTAATCAAGCCATTTTCTCCTATAATGGATGTATTTTTCTCCTTTCAAATTATTTTTTGGCTCAATTTACAAATCATCCATGGTTTTTCCATTGAGACCCCTTTCAAACATTTTGAACTATTTTTTTGGCCTGATTTATGAATCGAGGCCCTCAAGCATTTGAATGCTACGATTGGATCGCAATTCCCCTCCTCCATTTATAAATAATTGTGGGCACAAGTCATCCTCCAAGGCTTTAGTCGCCATCAAAAGTGCAATTCGAATTTCAAATTGCCAAATCATAAAGTGGTTTTTGTATAAAGAGAATTAGATGTAGCATTTAAAGGTCAAATTTATTTTATATAAGGAACAAATTTTTTGGGTTTAAACCTGTGTATCTGGACACTACAACCAAAGGTAAAATGGTACAAAGCACCAACACAAGATTATGGACTATGAATTTAAATAGAAAAAAGGCAGTTGGAAAAGAGAGGTTTCTCATTAGTTTCCAAGAAGATGTTCTTTCTAACAAAGTTTAATGGGACAAAGAGGTCCACCTTACGAGATTCCATCCTTTGGCTCAAATGCCACGTAGTCAACAAATAAACTACCAACTAAACACAATAGCGGCTTCATCTTCGGTAGGGCCACTTTCCCAAAACCAAAAGAACAAGTTGTTATAGGAAAGAAAAGAAGCCAAAATCGTAAGAAATCATTTCCAGATATACTTCACACATGTGCCCCTAATTTTGTGGAATTAAGATAGAGTGGTAGCCCTTAACCAAAAATCAAGCCTTGAGTTAAAAACATCAAGTAGTAGAGACAACGGGCTCACCATCATTTATAAAGGCATCCCTTAGTAGCAGAACAAAGGATCAAGAATATTGATATCACCACAATGTGGAAATTTTGAGAGAGAGTTAATCCTGATCATTTTATATTATTTCTCATTTTATATTATTTCTCTAACCCATGCAAGAAGGATGAGTCACATTTTGCATATATTCTTTACTTTCCCATTCTCTCCTCCTCTATGAGCACTATCATGATCCTTATCATTTTATATTATTTCTCTAACCCATGGAAGAAGGATGAGTCACATTTTGTATACATTCTTTACTTTCCCATTCTCTCCTCCTCTATGATCACTATCATGAGCTCCATATGAGCACTATCATGATCCTTATCATTTTATATTATTTCTCTAACCCATGGAAGAAGGATGAGTCACATTTTGTATACATTCTTTACTTTCCCATTCTCTCCTCTATGAGCACTATCATGAGCTCCATATTTTTGAAGTAAGAAATAAAGAGCCTAAGATAGTGATTTTATAGTCTCAATTCCTAGTGCACTCATTGCATTTCAAAGAAGTGTTGAATTTATTATGTAATGAGGACTAAGGAACCTTGACACTAATGAAGTACTAATTCAAGAAAGTTATTCATGTGTTATCCAAACTTTGTTTTATTTTATGTATTAAATGAACCAATGAATTTATTATTTTTCTTACCCATTTGGTTTTCAAAGTTGAATGGACTTGTTAAATGCGAAATTAGTATGTTTCTTCTTCTTATGATGCATTTCCATTTACCAAGACTCTCTCTTGTGAACACACAAGCATTATTGAGGCACCCTTCTACATTGGGTTAATGAACTCTACTTTCAATATTCTCTAAGTATCTTTCCCTTTCACCCACTATAAATAAAACACAAATAATGATAGTTGTAGGGACTATTTTCATGCACCATTTGTCTCTGAAATAAATCATGTCAAAGCTTCATTTAAAAGGTTGTTATAATGTGACAATATAGTTTCAAATACTTTAGGATAAACGAGGTGTTGAGGCCTCAATATCTCCCAATTCTACCAACTTGGGGAGCCTTCCTTTAAATTTTGAAATCTATCCTTTACAAAATTATGATTTGTTTTATTAAAATTTATTCTTTTGAGCTTGATGAATGATTGCTAGCTGTTGACTATATTTAATTTTTTATTGAATGTATTCTTGATTTTTATGCCTCATAATGGTCTTTGACTTTTTTTTACCAATCCAATTTGCATCTCATATTCATTGATTCTACATTCATCGCATTGCATGTACCATAAAATTCTCTCTCATGTATCCCTTGGATTTGAATGGATCTGACTCAACTTCAAGCAATAACATCTTCATTGAGGCTTATTAAATAATTTGTGTACCATTAGCTAGCTCAAAACTATTTTTTGAATTAATCAATATTCTCCCCAAGTGTTGGGTGATAGGTGGTCCATATGATCGTTGATAGTTTTCATGGATTAAAATATTTAAATGGGTTAAGGATCACACTAGTTTTAGATAGAATCTTAAAAGCATTGCAACTAATATACATGGCGAGCTGATAGAATCCCGATCAAGTAAAACCTCATTTTGAATGGGACCTAGACTTTTATTTAAAAAAAAATGTTTGTGTGCGTAATTATGGGTACTAGCCAAGTTAACATTTGGACTCTTAGAAAAGGATGTTTATAGATTTCTGGAGATAGCAATGAAACTATTACAAATTATTCTAAGGTATGCAAGGATGAAAACACATTGTCAAAGTCCCCCTCATTAGAAATACAATCGAAACATCACATGTTATAAAAGAGACAAAGTTGGACCTAAAGTTAAGCACACAACCATCTATTGGAAATATTATCCTCTCCTTTACACACAGAAAAAAATCATTCATGAATAGGAGGATGGATAGGAAATTTATAGGTTTGTAAAGTTCTTTTACTATAGGTATCATCCATGCTTCTTCTCAACACCTTAATTTTTGTTCTGATTCTTCTCTTCATGGTAAGTGCATATGAGGTTTTTCTTGTGATAGAATGGTTTCAATACTCTAGGGTTTTCATACTAAGCCAATTAGTTATGCTTGTATGAGCTATTTATTAATATTTTCAAAGTTTTATTATGTGAGATGATCCTCTTGTAAGGAATTATAGTTTTTTAAACTATTTGAAGCATTATTGAAATTAAACCTTTCAAAATAATTAATTATAGCCTTGAAGTCCCATGCCTTTTTGCAACTATAACAACGCATTTTTATTTTCACCTTCGCAACTCTCATCATTTTGAACTTTCCAAAGTTCACAAAGTATTTCCAAGTTCCTCAAAGAATGTATTCGTTTTAATTTGTGAGCATTACATGGCTTTCCCAAAGGCCAATATTTAAGAAGTTTATGGAAGTTATGACAAGAAGTTTTGGGAAGTTGCAAAATGAACTTTGTGAAACTTACAATACCAACTAGATCTATTCATAGCTAGAAGAAATTCATGGAAGTTTTCATAGTTGCACATGAGAATTATAATAATGATGAATTACATTGTAAATGTGACAAAAATGAAAAAAACAAATATATGAATATATTGATGGTTTTATTTTGAGGGTTGTGCAAATTTATTATAGATTTTGTGAAAGTGACAAACCCTCTAGTCAAGAATTTATTGAATGGTTTTCCTGTCTCCTTTATACTCCCAAAGAAGAAAAGTTTTTAATGGATAAAGAGCAAGATTCAAGTCATCAAAATTCTCTTCCACTAGAACCCATAAAACAAGAAATATCATCCTTTGATGAACAAGGTAATCTAGAAGGCTATGGTATGAAAATATTTCTTGTAGGAGAACCATGTTTGGAGGTTGTAAAGGTTTTGATTTGGAAGAAGATATTCCACACTATCTTAGTTCACATGTGCATGCTACAATGGTGAGAAACATATCAAAAAATGAACTTATTGTCCAAATACATAACAAACAAGATGACACAACCTACAATAAAGTCTCCTATAAATAAATATCAGAATCTATGGATGCCGCAACCTATAAATATTCTCAAGATTATGAACTTGAGTTTGTAAGGTTCCAGATGTATTGTGATAAGAAGAAAAAAAATATTTCACCAAATACTAGTGAAATAAGAAAATAATGAGAATAACAACACCAACAATAATACCTTTATTGAATGAAAGCAACATTCACTTACCTCTTAGAGGGGGCAACCTCCAACAGAGTCGCGTTATATTACAATAATTCTCAAGAAAATAATTTCCCATGCCTTCTACTTCTATTTATACTATTATTTCTTATAAAGAACATTCTAGAGGAATATCTTTCTAGAAGCAAAAGATTCTATTAAGTATTCTAACAATTGACTTGTTCACATTATTATATAGGCCAAGTATCTACTAATGTCAACCTTTTTTACAAGAAAACATATTATTCTACCTATGTAGGCCTTATTTACTAATGTTGACCTTTATTACATGGAAACATATTATTTTACCTACATGAGGGGTTAGGGAGGTTATATCCCTAACATGACTTAGTGGATGGTTGTGAAGATGATGAGGTAAGTCGTCTAGTAGATGAATTAGTAGATGGTTGTGAAGATGAAGTGGGTGGTTTAGTAGATGGGTTAGTAGGCGGTTATGAATATGAAGTGAGTGGTTTAGTAGATGGTTTAGTAGGTGGTTGTGACGACTTAGTAAGTGGTTTTGTGGGTCAAAAAAAAAAAAAAAAATCTATCTTAACAAAAATACCCTTATTATCCCTAGGTCTATTCATGTAGATCACACATGACTAGATATATTCATGCAAATCACTAAAATATTTCAAAAATAATTCATTTTTTGCCTCCCTGGTAACGACGCCAAAATGACATCTCACTAATTGGTAAAGATAAGGAAATTAAAGTATCAGTCCAAGGTTGATAATATTATGAGGCACATTCACTGTATGTGAGGGTACTATTCTTAAAATCGACCTAAAATCTATCAAGAATGCTTTCACACAATGCTACAAAACAATTTCGTAAACTAACTTTCAAAATAAATAAAACCAATTCTTCAAATGTTCACAGCCTGAATGGTGGATACTCATGTTAAAAAGGGAAATTGTTTCAATGGAGTGAAAACATCTCTGTAACAAAACTCAGTTTTGACAATGAACTTGAAATAATATGTATGCATCTACCAACAAAGAAAAGTATTCGAGAAGTGTTAGATCCATGGAATTTAATTACCACAATCTCCTTGGCTAGAACTTAGATTGTAGGGTGACTTTTACCTCTTCAAATAATGAGCTAAAGTTGTCATAGTTTCAATGGTGGAAACTCCAATTGTAAAGTGTAGGGTTCTTCATAATAATACTCTGTTAACCATGAAGTTTAAATAATTTAATAAGAGAGGATTCCCTGCAATATTACCCCGTCTAGTTGTGAGTATTCTTAAGTTGCAGAGGATTATATTAAATGCAAAGAAATTGCAAACAATTCTAACTTCTCTAACCCAGATTTGTCATAGTCACATTGGTGGAAAAACAACCTGTAAAAGAAAAGTTATCATTACAGTTATGACTTTTTACAACAATACTGTAACGACCCCATCGTTACGACAACAAGCGAAGCACAAGTGGATTTTTTTGTTTTTGTTTTTAGGCAAGAAGGCGATGAAAACAACAGTTTAACTACACCATTGATGACGAACACAAGCATGCAGTCTCGGCAACGGGCTACTATGACACCACGCACAGGCACAAGGGAAACTAGGCAAACATGCACAAAATAACAAGGAGGAATGAATACCCACCCGACACAAACACGAACACGCCTACCAGCTAAGGGACAACATCCCCATCCCGACATAATGACCTAGATGAACAAAGACTAGAATCTCAAGGCGCACGAACCAAATCCCTGAAGGCGTTCAACCCATGCGCCATAAGCAACTTGCAACGCTTGACTACACTTACACAGGTCACACCTACTCCGACCAAGATCTTGTTCGCCGCTATCCCACAAGGTGCGCCACGATCCCCTCATCAGGAATCGTGTCATTCCCAGGTGATAGACACATCAATAACCTTGGTGCAAACATAAGCTATCTGGACCGAGGACTCTAGAAAATACGATGCGCTAGGAACCGAATACCGATAATAAAACCACGCCCAAACCCAACAACAAGTTGACGAGACACCAAGGGACGACTACCAAGGAAGACATGAGCCAATACACAACTTCATCCACGACCCAACCAATCACCCAGTCTAAACTGGTAGACGATTACAATCTATTTTAACATGGGTTACCATTCTAAACTGGGCACGTCTAAATTACAATTAGTCATTAATGCACCCACTAAATTAATGTTAATACAATCAATCTAGCAAGTCTAAGTAACAAATACTATCTCTATAATTATAAATACAATCTAACCTCAATTGTAAGCAAGTCTAAAATTGGAAATCTAGTCTTTACTCCCCAATCTAATTTTAATCATTATTACAATCTAAATGGACAATGCTATAATAATCCAAAATCTCCATCCAACTAGCCATTAACTTAAATAACAAGATTATCAATCTTAATGTAGAATGCTACCCTTATAACACTTATGAACAATTAAATTTCAACATGTAGTCTAGCTATATTGACCGAACTACCAATGCTATCTATCTACTATCATTGAGAAGGAAACTACTAACTATTAACATCGTTGTAGCAATTTAACAAGGCAATTAACATAACAGTTACATAACAATTAATGTAGCAGTTAACAAGGAAATTAACATAATGATTAACATAACAATTAATTTAGCAATAACAAGATAGTTTACATGATTGTTGGCATAACAAGTAATATAGCAATAACAAGGCATTTAACATGTTAGTTAACATACAATTAATATAACAATAACAAGGCAATTTACATGACTGTTAACATAACAATTAATAGCGCAATAACAAGGCAATTTACATAATTGTTAACCATTTAACTCGTTGTGGCATTTAATCAATAAGAAGGAATCTGCTCACCATTAACATTGTTGTAGCAATTGTTATGGCAATTAATAAGGCAAATAATATAGCATTTAACATTGCAATTAACATGGCAACTAACAACAAAAAGGAAACCGCTGACCATTAACCTTGCTGTAGAAATTGTTCTGGGAATTAATAAGGCAATTAATATAGTATTTATCATTGCAATTAACATGGCAATTAATAGCAAAAAGGAAACTATTGACCATTAACCTTGCTGTAGCAATTGTTCTGGAAATTAATATAGCATTTATCATTGCAATTAACATGGCCAGTAACATCGCTGTGGTAATTAAAGTTTGGCAGTGAGAATGTTGGGTATGCACTCAATGTGAAGGATAATAAAAAGGACAATACAAAACTGCAGAAGGACAAACTTGTGGTCATTCTACAACAACTCAGTCAACATTTAAGGTAATTTCGTGCCCATTCCAACAAACTCATTCAACATTTAATGGGCATTTAACAATGAGCTCAGTCAACATTTTAAAGGAAAAATGGTGGTCATTTAAAAAGCAAACTCAGTCACGTTTTAAAGGCAAAATGGTGGTCATTTAAACAACAAACTCATACATTTTTTTAAGGCAAAATGGTGGTCATTTAAACAACAAACTCAATCACATTTTAAAGGCAAAATGGTGGTCATTTAAATAGCAAACTCAACCATTTTTTTAAGGAAAAATGGTGGTCATTTAAATAACAAACTCAGTCACGTTTTAAAGGCAAAATGGTGGTCATTTAAACAACAAACTCAGTCATGATTTTAAGGAAAAATGGTGGTCATTTAAACAACAAACTCAGTCACATTTTAAATGGCAATTCGTTATCATATAAAATATTTTCAAACTCGAAGCTATACAAGAAATCAACGAAAATTGGTCATTATAAAAGAACCGAGGTAAATACAAAAACAACACAGAGAGGGATAATTAAAACGTGGTTTCCCTTTTTCATTGCCAGGATGCCAATGCAAATGCATACAGGAATAACCAAATTTTTTTTTCCATTTCCAGGATACCAAATATAAAAACACAAATAGGAAATTAAATCATTTTTCCATTGCTAGGATACCAATGCAACACAGACAGGAATAACAAAAAACGTTTTTTCAATTCCAGGATACCAAATATAAAAATGCAGACATAAAATTAAATCATTTTTCCATTTCCAGGATACCAATACAACGCAGACAACAGTAAGAGAAACAAAAAGATCCATTGGGAAAAGTCATTGAAATGATCACAGAGATTCTATCAGCCAAGGCACAGAGAAAAAACAAACAAGGACGTAAGAAATCCATACGCAGAGGTAGTTTGCTAGAAGTTGCAAGTCAAAACAATCAGCCAAGGATAAAAATGGGGGTAGACGACTGATAGGATTGTCCTTCGCTCATCACCCATGCATAGAAAAGCAGGGCGTTGAGATCCATAGGTCTATTAACACCAAAGCGACGACCGTAGATTGGGCTCTTGATCGACTGCTCAGGCGAGGACTGGTGAGCTAGGGACGAAAGGCAAAAAAAACCACAATCATCACAAATCAATACACCAAAGGGCGGTCAAGACATGCTAGAAATCGAATGTCATGGGAGTCAATCAATCATCGAGCTAAAGGCTATGGAAA
>JASDQU010410057.1:0-10512 GCA_032191745.1 Picea mariana | reverse complement strand
AACCTGCATGCATTTCTTACCCTTCAAACCTTTTTTTTTACTTAAATGTGTTTTTTCAAATTAGAGTCATGAAAATTATAATTACATCCAAATTGTTTTTTAATGTGTTTTTTGAAAATTAAAATTGTAAAATTTAAAATTATAATAAAAATGTTATTATCTTAATTTTGAATGTGTCTCTTCATTGTGTATATATTTTATTATTTTAAAATGGTTTTCAAGTTAAAGACATAAAAATGCATTAGTTGTCCAAATATAATTTGGAGAGAAAATTTATTGTCAATCACATCAATAAATCTTTTTATATTAATTTATTTTTAGTCAACCTTTAAATGTAATTCAATTATTGTTATCTAGATTGTACATAGAATATAGTGTAGGAGGTGAGTTGTTAAGTACGCCTTCCCTGATGGAGGGAGACAAGGAACTAGGGATTTTCAAATTTGTTTGAGTGGGAACTGACCAGAGGCAGCCATGTCTGCGAAGGGCTTCTTGTTTTCACTCTAGTTTTGGAATGGTCTCTTACGATCCTTAGTCTTTACATGGTTGTCTATTTTATTGCTAGATTTTAGTTAGACTTTCTGTGTCTTCTATGCTTCATTGTTTGTTGCAATTCTGGGAGAAGTTCTATCTATTTATTTCTACCAACCTTCCCTTCTATTTTTTATTATTCTCGGTAATTGAACCATTGGCTGGTGGCTATTTCATCCATTTTCTTTGGTCGGTTTGTGGGCTAGTGCTGAACAGGTGGAAATTCTCCTGGGTTCATGTCAGTTTTTTTTTATTATTCCTTTGTCCTATTCTCATCCGGAGGATTCTTATCCATTGATCCTTTCGTTAAGTTGAGTGCCTTCCAAGTGGAAGCCTAATGGAGAACTGTCGTCTAGAGTCTATTAATGTGGAATTTAATACTCTCTTAAATGAGCCGATTGACATTTTTTGGAAGGAGAGTGATGCTATTCCATCTCATTGTTCTCTGGTGGTGGTCTCGGGGACCCTGTCCAAAGAGGCTTGTCCACTGGGTACACAGACAGTTGCTCAATCTTTCCATCAACGCTCGAAGTTGACTATAGACCCCTCCTTAGACACCTTTTTACCTGAAATTTTGGAGTCGTCCTGTAGTGAAAGGTCACAGATTCAAAAGTTCGGGCCAAGTTTTTCCAGTAAGTCAAATGCTACTAATCATTGTTTAAAAAACTCTGTGTCAAGTTCGGCTCATAAATTTTGGAGACAGTGGGCGGAAAACAAATCCGTTAGAAGATTAGTATTAGGCTCTAACATTGGGTTGGAGGACTCTTGTAGAATGGCTCTCTGTGGCCTAGTGGGAAGGTTCACTTACAACAACCTATGTGTGGAAAGTTGCTCAGTCTGGATGGAGTGTGTTTGGGTACCGGTTTTAGGATATAAACCGGAGGTCATTTTTTTAACTAAAGGATGGATTGGAGTTAACTGTGAGAGTCCAAAAGATGCAGCGTTATTGTTAGGAAGAAGGTGGGTTAATGGAAATAACAACTTTATGCTCAAGAAATGGAGGCTGACTTTTAATCCAGAGATCGAATACTTCTCATTAATACATTTATGGGTTTTGCCTCTGGGACTACCATTGTATCTATGGAATGAGGGAGCTTTGATAGCCATTAGAAACACTCTTGGGAGCTTTATCATGATTGATAAAAATAATTTAGAGGCATCAAATAGAAAATTTGCTAGAGTGCTGGTTGAAATGGATGTGCACTTGGGTTTGTCGGAGACTTTGGAGGTTGAATGGCATGGCATACGTTGTCTAAAAAGACTAGACTATCTCGGGTTACTATTCAGATGTAGTTACTGTCAAAGTACCTTACACTTGAGGAGAGACTGTAAAGGTATAATGGAAGAAGAAAAGCCTCATGAAGAACATGAGTTTGTTTATAGTAACCTAGAATCCTCGATGGATAATGGTTTTTATGGTTTTGAAGGAGGTAGAGACGACATGATTGACCAAAGTATCTTGGAGCCATCAGATTCAATAATTGGTAAGTTACAGTTATGCTATCCTATTTTTTTCAATTCCCTTCCAGTGATGGAACGTCATATTATTAGTTCCTCTATTTGGCTAAAGAATTCTATTTCAAAATCGGCTCAGTCACCTTTAGTGGACTCAGGAAGAAAATTGACCTTTCTCCTAGGGACAACATATCTTTAACTCCCTCGATGATTGTCTCCCCGTCCTTGGAACCTGTGATCCCTTTTAGTGATTTGGTATCATCGATTGACCCACCTCTCCATTGTACCTCTCTTCCAGAACCTTAAGCTTCTACTGAGAACTGTAGTAGTCCATATATTAGTCGCATGTTGTTAGGGGGTCAGGTTTTTCCACCTGGGTATAGGGAACCATAAGAGGACGAGTCAATCCTCTCTTCCGTTCTGGATTCATTCATACCTTTCATCCGTGGAAGTGATACATCAGTACCGTTACCGGTTTTTCTTGGGAAAGTAGCCATTGATCCTGTTGTTGAGAGTGGGGAGGCCGGTAGTTCTTGAGCTTTGATAAGATATGGTGGGAAGGATTTTGCATGGTCCCGGGGTTTGGGAATTGAACTTTCCCCTGTAAAAACCCGAAGTGCTAGAAAAAAAAAACACCACTGTACCAAAAGACGGCTTTGTGTTACACTTACCTACTGATGGTAGGGCCCTCAGAGCATTGAAGGCCCTTGCAAGATCTAAGTAATGTTATTATTATCATTAAATCTTAGAGGGACTGGAGGCGCCCTAAAACTTGCCTCGGTTCGTAGTGTGTTGGAAAAATCTCATCCAAATAGTGTTTTTTTTCAAGAGACCTTAGTACATTCAAAAAAGGCTTGTAGTTTCTTTCAACTTCTGAGGCCGAAGTGGCTTTGTTGTGCAATTAATTCAGCTAGAAATTATGGAGAGTTATTAGCTGCTTGGGATCCATCATATTTTTATCTGGTGCCTTACCTGACTTGTGGTGGTATCTTACTGACAGGACATTGCTTAGAGTCCAAAAGAAATATTAATCTTCTAAATGTATACGATCCATGTTTGGAGCGTAAAATATTCTGGAAAATATTGGAGTCTGTGGGTTTGTTGTCCCTGAAATATCTTGTTTTAGCAGGAGATCTAAACTTCACTCTGTTGGCAGGTGAAATTTGGGGCAGCCGGTCGACCCTCGGATCATTGACTACTTTCTTCACTAATCTTTTCAATAGAAATAAGCTTATAGATATTCAACACAGAAATTTGGCCCCTACATGGAGAAATGGTTGGGTGGGTGATGCTTTCATAGCTAAGAGACTGGATCGTTACTTACTTTCCAAGGATCTTGTGGTGTCTACTAGATTTTTTAGAACTTGGGTTGAATACCATTTTATCTCTGATCATGCTCCGATTTTATTACAGTTGGATCTTCCGCCAGTGTTCAAAGCGATTCCTTTCAAATTTAATCCCGTGTCGAGTTCAGATAAATATTTCTATTTATTAGTACATAACCTTTGGACAGATCCTTTGTATCTTCGGGAATTTGGTAAGCAGAAGCGTTTGGTATGGAAATTGAAAGATTTGAAAAAGCATAGAAAAACATGGTAGAAGGAATATAAAACTTTAAAGAATGCCAGCCTTAGGGGACTTGAGCAAGAAATCTCCTTTAGATTGCAAAATTTGACGGAGGGTACTTGCCAGAGTATGATTGATCTGTCTTTAAAAGATTTAGAATAGGAAAGGAATTCATTACGAAAGGAAATTGAGGAACAATGGCGCTAGTGCAGCCGTGCTATATGGATTCAAAGTGGAGATCTAAATACAAAATTATTTCATAGCTATGCTAGCTACAAGAGAAACCATAAGTTCATATGGGAGATACAAGATGAGGGGGGAAAATTTTATAGAGGCCAAGACAATCTAAAATTGGCAGTAGTTAATCATTTTAAAGATTTTTATAACAAATCTGTGGATATAAACCTTGTTGATCAAGTTAAAGTAGCTTCATTATTTCCAAACATGGTCCTAGATTCAGAGTCTGATGCCCTCTTTAAACCAGTGGATAAGGAATAACTAAAGAAAGTATTAACAAAATTTAAAGTGGATAAGATTCCAGGCCCGGACGGCTGGACTTTCAAGTTTTTTAAGCATTTCTTTGACTTAGTTGGAGAAGACATTCTGGAAATGATTGAAGAATATAGAACAATGGGTTTTATTCCGGGAGCTCTAAATTCAAATTTTATTACTTTAATTCCAAAAGTGAACAAGCCTCGTCATTTTGGAGATCATAGACCGATCTCTCTATGTAATCTTTGTTACAAGATTATCTCAAAGATCATAGCTAATTGGATCAAACCAATTCTCTCTAGATCACTTTCGAAAGAGCAGTTGGGTTTTCTACAGGGAAGGCAGATTCAGGATGTTATAGGTACAGTCCATGAATATATTCACAGTATTAACTAGAAGAAATCAAAGTCTTTGATTTTAAAGTTGGATCTTCAAAAAGCTTATGACTGTGTTAATTAGGACCTTTTGCACATTCTTCTCCTTCAAATTGGACTAGACCTAAATATGACTAATTGGATTATGAGTTGTGTAGTCTCTACCTCATATTCAGTCTTGATTAATGGAGAAGCAACAAAATTCTTTAAGAGCGGAAGGGGATTGAGGCAAGGCTGCCCCTTATTGCCATTGTTGTTTATATTGGTGATGGAAATTTTGAGTTTGCTATTGAAAGAAAGTCAAAGAGAGGGTAAAATGATGGGTATTCAAGTGTCTAAATCAATTAAAATATTGCATATATTATTTATGGACAAGGTGATTATAATGACTGGTGCCACTATTCATGAGTGGTGGGAAATATATAAAGTTCTTAAATTTTTCATCTTGACTTCTAGTTTATTGATCAATGCATCGAAGTCGACTTTCCATCAAGAAGATATGACGGATTAGGAGTTTTTATGTTCAAATATTTTTTCCCATATAATTTTCTAGATATGGAACAAGGATTCAAATACATTGGTTTTTTCATGAAGGCTAGAGCTATGCATTTGGATGAATGACATTGGTTGATAAAAAAATTGGAAAACAAGATTAATAACTGGTGTTATTGGCTTTCTTTAGGAGGGCATCTTACGCTCTTGAAAGTAGTGTTATCTAGCCAACCTATCTATTGGATGTCCCTAACAGTTGTTCCATGGTCAGTTTTGAAAATTATCAGGAATCCCATGTTCAATTTCCTTTGGAAAAGGAATTATGAACCCCATACTCTGCATCTTTGCAACTGGGAGAGAATATCCCTTCCAAAATCTTTTGGGGGATGTGGAATTCGTAATATTTTTGACTTCAGTAAGTCTCTAGCGGCGAACACGTTATGGCAAATTCTCATGGGTGATGGCATTTGGCACAGGGTGGTGATTGACAAATATCTATTACAGGAATCAGTGATTAAATGGCTCGGATCTCAGTATTTTAGAAAGACCGTGATTTCTAGAATTTGGTCTGGATTTTTAAAAGTCTTATATTTGATATTGCATGGCTTAAGCTGGTTACCTGGGAATGAGCTTTTTATAGAACTAGGTAAGGGTAGAATCCTGGGAATGGGTGATTGCTCATTCATCTCTAGCAGTCTGTTGACGGTGTTAAAGGAAAAGAACATACTTGCACTTGCCCAGGCCAAAATTTTTTTAGTTGATCAGCCATTGGTATCCTATTGGCTCAATATCATTGATCTGGATTTGGAGGGGAATTTAGCGCATGAGTGGGATCAGTTCAAATGTGTTTTATCGGCGTCAAGAGTGCTCATCCAAGACATGAGGGATACTCTGATGTGGGTTGGTGGTGACAATTTAGGAAGACCTTCTGTAAAAACAAATTATTTAAGAATTATCTCGGCTAAAAGATTGTTGAAAGTTGATACCTGGAAACAAAAAATTTGGAATTGGAAGGCTCAGCTAAAGGTGAAATTATTTGTTTGGATGGCTATGGAGGGTAAAATCTTAACTTGGGATACATTACAGAAAATGGGATGGACTGGCCCGGGGCACTGTCCTCTCTGTAAATCTGATTTGGAGTCAGTTAGTCACCTTTTTATTTACTGCCCCTTTGCAATATCAGTATGGAATTTAGTGTCTAAGGAATTAAAACTGAACATGAGTTGGGCAGGGAATACACTATCGGTTTGTTTAAAGTGTTGGTATTTGGATAAATCTGTTTCTACTCATATTGTAGCTTATACCATCTGGTACACTTGGAAAGAACGTAACAAATCTCTATTCGAGGATTCTAGTCCGTATTTGCATGCAATGATCCACAAGATAATGGAATTATCTCCGGGTTCCATTTCTTATCCAAAAGACAAACCACAGAAGGAAATTTTGATTTCATATCATAAGGATTTGGCGCTTCCTTGGTTTGATGGTGCTGCCAAAAGTGATGGTAGCATTTGTGGTGCAGGGGGTCTTATTAAAGTTCCAGAGGCTACTGTTTACAGATGGAAATTAAATTGTGGCAAAGGGACAAATACTAAAGTGGAGCTCTTGGGAGCCTGGGCTTCACTTTGGCTTGCTGATTACTTATCGCTTCCTGATCTACATTTTCTAGGTGACTCAAAGGTTGTTATCGAATGGTTAACAAAAATGATAGTTTACAAGTGAGCTCTTTGGAGGGATGGAAAGATAGAATTATAGCGCTAACTGGGAGCTTCTGCTTCATTACTTTCCAACATCTTTATAGAAATTTTAATATTGAAGCGGGCAATTTATCAAAGCAAGCAATTGAGGATATTGAAGGCATACTTTTTTACCAAAAGTGGACCAATGGAGTGGCTGGTCCAAGGAGACAATTTAGAATCCATTAACCATTGATGGTGATTCTATATGTTTCGACAGTATAGCCTTTTGGTTCTTATTTTGATAGTATTTCCTATTTTGATTATGTTCTTAGATTTGGAGTAGGACTACCTATTCACAGTTATTTGGTGATAGAGTTGAGACTCTTTTTGTAGCTTCCATGACTATTTTGTAAGTTATTTTGAATAGTAGTTTCATCCTCCCAATAAGACATGGAAAGGGTCTTTGGAGAAGCATTGGCAGATGTAAAAAAATTATATGCTATAATATAATTGAGCGAATTTTTTTCCCTGGAAAAAAGTATGCCTTCCCATAATGACTAATTCATAAGTTTTTAATATATATCTTAGGAGGCCCATTTTTTACTTCAAAATTCCTCAAATTTGTATATCACATTAATGTTTATATTAGGAGATTATTATTGTGGATCCCTGTGATAAATTTTTTTGGTTTCCTAACATCATGGAGTAGTTGAAAGAATTTCTCCAACTATCTCTATTATTTTGATTTGTTGCTAGTTCTAAGGATCTAGTGAGTAATTATCTCCTAGTTTGTTGAGATGGTTCTCTTCATGTAAAACTATATAAGATTATTCTTGGTTTAATAAAATTTAGTTAAAGATTCTATTTTTTCACTTTAGTGTAGGACTTTACTCATGAGTGTGATTTCCTGAATCATTGGTACTTGCTATTGTCCCCCCCATCTAATTTTGAGTTTGGGTTTGATATTATTGACTTTAGTTTGATGCAATGGATCCTATGTGTTTTGTACACATTGAGGGTTATTCATGGTGTGAAAGCATCTTGATGACATTTGGATATATTCTTAATGATTTACTTTTTTTGAAGGATGCACCTCACACTAGATTGATACTAGTATTAATGAGCGAAACAACTGCACCTTGGGAAATTTCTCTTTGCACAATATTTTTATATTGAAGATCAAATACCTACGCGATGTGGATCCACCATAGCCCCGCTAGTTCTATATGAATGGGTGTCTTTATCCAAGGATAAATATAAAGATTAACATTTGTACAAGGCCTAATGGATGCAACTTGAAACCATAAAGCACAATCTCTCACTTGCTAGAATATTTCATGCAACTAGCTGAAGTTCTTGCAATTGTTTCACCTTCTCTTCCTTTAGGTTTCTTATCTCTACACATTTAATTTGTTTCAATTGAATTCCAGGCATTTAAATGGTTTCATAAACTTCTTGTGGGGGATTCCCTATCCAAGGTTTTAGTCATTCTTCATGGGACTAAAACACTCTACATAACATGATAAAGATTAGCCTTTCCATGCAAAATCATTTGAAAAGGGTTTATTGGTCACTTTGCTATGCCATAATAGCAACAAAAATCAAGTTTTATTTTCATTTTTTGTTGAATATCAATGATCTCCTCATAGGGATTGCTTGTATCAACTCTGTAATTTGGCTCTTATTCATTCCTACTTAGTCGAACAATGAGGGTAAGAGGGATATGCTTCTCCTAGAAGATAATATATTCAAGAGAGATATGGTGGGACCGCTTATCAATGTGGTCGTTGACATTGACCCTAGTATACTGGTGAGTGCATTCATAGAGACCACTTTGGCCTTCATTTTCTTTTCAACATCAATATTCAAAGCCAGGAGATGGGAGTACATATTTTTCAGAGGATTATTGTGTTTGGGATTCAACATGTTGATGTGGCTACAAATGGTTGTTAAGCCCTAATATGGGCTCATTACCCCTTAATTGGGGCATATTACATTAGTAATGTTATTTTATTTATGCCGGCTTTATTCCATTAGTTGTAAATATACCTCCTAGTCTCCTATATATACTAAGGAGACATTTTCATTTGGAATCATCTTGTACTTGAACATTTATGTGGGGTAAAAGGAGGTTTCCCCCTTGAAGAGGCGTATTATCTGAAATTATCTCTTTTTTCAAGGTGTTGAGTACTTATTCTAAGGTTTTTCTATGCTATATTGATATTTGGTTCTTAACATATGGTATCAGAGCTCAAGGTCTTGGGGTTTCGCTGCTACATTTGAGACACCATGGAATTTTCGCTATAACACTTTTTCTACAATGATTTAGAAGGAACGACTTGGATGATATTTATTATACGGATCAAGGTACATTGGGTTAAAATTTCAGCTCCTGATACCTTATACTTCCGGAGATACAACCTTTGTAAGATAGGGTTCTGGAATCATCTTGAACTGAGTCATTGTGGAATTTTCGTTATAATTTTTTTGTGTAACGTTTCAGACCTTGAAATCTAGAGGATATTCACATAAATTATTAAGGTATATGTGGTAGAAATTTTAGCTTCTGGGTCATCTTAAATTTGTAGATACACCATGTGGAAGATAGGGTATCTGACTAGTCCTATTGACTAGTCTCAAGCAGGTGTTCTGGTTAAAACAATAATAACTTCTTCCTAGAGTATCCAAATTGAGTGATACCAGTTGCATTGGATAGTGGACAACCCATAGTAGTTCTGGTACGAGTTTTAGAATTTTATATCAATTATTTTATGCGGGGCCCGCTATACAAGTGAGATCTCCTGGAAAGGACAAAAATTAGTAAGTTGTGGGGAAGTTACCATAAATTCCACTTGGCACATCCAATTTTTATCAGACCTATGGCATTGAAGAGAAGAAATATCAGAGAAATACAAAAAATGAAAGTTCATACTCAGAAGGGCCAAAATTTTGGAGATACAATAAAAATAAGATTGTCTAGCATAACCACCTCAAAATCAAGGTTTAAAGTGATACTTGGCCAACATGCCACCAAAAAAGGGAACTTCTACACCAAATAAGCCTCCAGACAATCCTACTTGGACGCTTGATGAAGGTGAAGAAATGAGTAGGGACATAAATGATTTACAAAATAAGACAATAAGAAAAGATGAACTACAAGAGATAATGGATTCAACAAAAGCTAAGTTTTAGGTAATAAATACTAAGATGAAAGCTTTAAAAGGGGAGATCATGGAAGGATTGGAAAATTTCCTAATAGAGAAGACACCTGAAAGTGAAAATGTATCCCATGAAATTTATGATGAGGACACAAGGAAGGTGAATCAAGAATGGAGAAACTCCAACTTTGGGTTGAATACCAACCACATTCCTAAGATCAATATGAGGAAGTTTGATGGCAAGGACCCAATCACATGGATACTTCAGATGGAGAAATTCTTTGATCTACATAATGTGCCACATACACAAAAGGTACGAATTGTTTCTTTATATTTAGAACCCAATCAATTTGTATGGTATCGATGGCTTTTTTCTCGCAAATCACTTGTCACTTGGACAATTTTCACGGAAGAAATGATAGCACACTATGAGGATACAAGGAGAAATACCTTCTTTATCCAATTGATAAATCTCAAGCAAAAGGGTTTAGTTACCGAGCACATTGAGAACTTCCAATTATTGAATATAAAGGTAACATATATTCCAGATGAGCACTTGATTGATGTATTCACAGGAACTTTAAAGGATAAAATTCAACATGAGGTTCTCCTTTGGGAACCCAAATCATTGGAGAATGCATTTAGGGTGGCAAGAAATGTTGAAAGTAAAAATATGGCTTTGGCTACTAGAAGGACCAATCCTAACATCTATAGAGAGAATAATGCTCCTTCTTCTAAAACACCTCAACCTACAAGGTTGACACC
>JASDQU010410052.1:0-10512 GCA_032191745.1 Picea mariana | reverse complement strand
ACGCATACTGAAATTTAAATTAGTATTTAGCCCTGCAAACAATTCCTTCCAAAAAGCGGATGTGAATTTTACGTCTCTATTTGAAATCACCATTTTAGGAATACCATGCAGTCTAAAATTTTCTTTCATGAATATTCCAGTAATGTTTATAGCTTTAAAAGTAGACTTTAAAGGAATAAAGTGTGCAGACTTACTAAGTTTATCGATTTCAACCATGATGGAATCATTCTGTTTCTGAGTTTTAGGAAAACCTGTTATAAATTCCAGCGATATGGTCTCCCATTTCCATTCTGGTATTGGTAATGGTTGTAATAGGCCGGCTGGATGCTGGTTCTTGGCCTTAACCTGCTGACAATCTTGGCACCTAGCCAAGTACTCTATTGTTTCACCCTTCATATTAGGCCAGTAAAATAGTTTTCTAAGTGTTGTTATTGTTTTTTGGTAACCTGGATGGCCAGAATATGGTTTCTTATGCACTTCATCCAAAAATGTTAATTTTAACTCTGTTAAATCTGGTATGTAAACTCTATTTTTAAATCGTAATAGTCCCTTCTTGTTGATACTTAGATCTGGTTTGTCTGAGTTTGCAGTACTGTTCTATAATTCTGCCATCATCTTAGTGTAATTTCCGTCGTTAATACCTACCGTCCTAATCCTTTGTTCCAGATCACTTTCTACCCTGCTAATATTTATCTCAAATAACCCATGGACTCTTCTGCTTAATGCTTCTACTACTTTATTTTCCTTACCCTTGATGTGTCTGACCTCAAAGTCGAATTCGCTCAATAAGGCTAGCCATGTTGCTTGTCTTGCATTAAGATTTGGTTGGCTAAACAGGTATTTCACCCCGCTATTATCTTTCAATAGTAGGAATTTCCTACCCATTATGTAGTGTCGCCACATTTTTAAGGCGTGTATTACTGCTACCAATTATAAGCCACGAGTGACATAATTTCACTTGTGTTCTTTTAATTTCCAGGACTCATAAAAAATAAAGTGTCCCTCTGGAGTTAGGACACCACCTAGTCCTTCTTTACTTGCATCAACACATATGGTGCAGTATTTATCTAGGTCTTCTACCTTCAATATGGGTGCAGTTGTCAATAATTCCTTCAGTTTGTTAAAACTGTCTTGACACTTCTCTGACTAGTTAAACTTGGTCCCTTTCTTTTGTAATGTTGTGATAGGGTAGGCTATCCTGGAAAACCCTTCTATAAATCTGTGGTAATATTCAGTGATTCCCATGAATGACCGGATATCCGCTACATCCTTAGGTATCGGCCATTCCATAATGGATTTTATCTTCTTTGGGTCTATGGCAATGCCTTCTGCTGAAATTACATGTCCTAGATATTGTATTTCTTTTTGATAAAAGTCACACTTGTCAAATTTGGTGTACAGTTTGTGTTTCCTCAATGTTTGCAGAACTATTCTTAAGTGTTCATCATGCTCTTCCTCCATTTTTGAATAGACTAGAATATCATCAATAAATACTACCATGAAATTGTCTATGTACTGACTGAAAATACTGTTCATCAGGAACATAAACATGGCTGGTGTGTTAGTGCGTCCAAAAGGTATGACTACAAACTCGTAGTGTTCATATCTTGTGTGAAAAGTTGTTTTTATTATGTCTTCATATTTTATCCTATCTTGATGATCACTGGATCGTAAATCCAACTTTGAAAAGATCTTGGCCCCACCTACTTGATCGAACAAATCATTTATCCTTGGTAAGGGGTATTTGTTATTAATAGTCATTTTGTTCATTTGTCTATAATCGATACATAGTCTTAGAGTACCGTCTTTCTTTTTCACAAATAGGACTGGTGCCCCCTAATGGCTTTTATCTTCTCTGGTCTATGGCAATGCCTTCTACTGAAATTACATGTCCTAGATATTGTATTTCTTTTTGATAAAAGTCACACTTGTTAAATTTGGCATACAGTTTGTGTTTCCTCAACGTTTGCAGAACTATTCTTAAGTGTTCATCATGTTCTTCCTTCGTTTTTGAATAGACTAGAATATCGTCGATAAATACTACCACGAACTTGTCTAAGTACTGACTAAAAATATTGTTCATCAGGCACATAAACGTGGCTGGTGCGTTGGTGAGTTTGAAAGGTATGACTACGAACTCATAGTGTCCATATCTTGTGCGAAAAGTTGTTTTTCTTATGTCATCATCTTTTATCCTGACTTGATGATAACCGGATCGTAAATCCAACTTTGAAAAGATCTTGGCCCCACCTACTTGATCGAACAAATCATTTATCCTTCGTAAGGGGTATTTGTTCTTAATAGTCATTTTGTTCAGTTGTCTATAATCGATACATAGTCTTAGAGTACTGTCTTTCCTTTTCAAAAATAGGACTGGTGAGACACTCGGTCTGATATACTCTTTGTCCAATAATTCCTGTAATTGAATTTTTAATTCTGTCAGTTCTGGTAGACTCATTCGGTAAGGTGCTTTTAAGATAGGGGCTGAACTGGGTAGTAGGTCTATGGAAAAGTTTATTTCCCTTCTAGGAGGTAATTCTGGTATCTCATCCAAAAAAATGTCTCTAAATTCACGTAGGACAGCAAAGTCTTATAACTTTGTCTCATCTTCTTTTTATAATATATTCGTCACCTGGATGGCATAAACTTGACATCCCTTCCTTATACATTTCTTGAGTTGCATCGCTGAAACTTGTCTGACTGATACCGGTTTTGGTATACCTTGGGCTGTTCTAGCAGTTCCAAACTCATCTTTATAGCTATGTATCTTTGTATAACAATCTAGTACTACTTTGTGTTGTTCTAACCAATCCATCCCGATAATCATATCGTAAGATCCTAATGGTAGGATGTTCAGATTTGTCCTTATATTTTGGCCATCTAAGTTGAACTCAAAATCAGAAATAAAGTCAAATAGTTTCCTTTTAGTACTTGTTGCTAGTTGTACAAGCCATGATTTTGCGTGCTTCAATTTCTTAAGTTTATTTGACTCTACTACATTAGGGGTAATATAACTTAGCATAGCTCCAGGGTCAATTAGAACATAAATTCGAGTGTTATTGATTTTGCCTTTGATTTCTACCACTGAGGACTGGTGGTCAACTTGTCGACCATCTATGGCTGCATTTATCCAATGTAGACTTCTGCCCACGTCTCCCACCGTCGAAGCTTCCTGTAGAATATGAACATCAGTTTTGTTTTCTGAAATTAAACGTGGATAGTTCCTCCTTAGATGAGGCTCTCCACATTCCCAACACTTTAATGGATCGTGGGAGCTGTCCCCAAACTTCTTCATTCCCAGGTTCACTGGTTTACCGTTGCCTTGCATATTCGGATGATTGGAATGAAAATCCTTTCTCGGAAAACTTTTTTCTACATTCTGATAAGGAACTAGCTAGTGTCCTTTCTTCCACTGGTTCATTCAACCTTGTTTCCTATCCTTCCAGGCTTTGGGAAACTCTACCCGTTGTTTATACTGGTCATAGCACATTCATGCTTTTCTGAATACTTCAATCAAGTATTTGGGGTTGTCAAACTCAATTCTGTCCCTATAAAACTCTGGTAAACAACTTAAGAATCGATGGATTTTTACCTTATCCTCCCGGATGTACGGTACGAACCTTAGTAGTTCCAGAAATTTATTTATAAGGTCCTCCATCGTCATCTGTCCAAGTCGTAACTCGTAAAATTCTTTCGTCTTCCTTTCATAATATCTTTTAGAAAGCTATTGTTTCTTGAAATACTTCTTAAAGTTAGACCACTCCAACTGTTTCTCTTTTAGGCCCTTGGCCAATTTTAGGTCTTGACACCAAATGTTGGCCTTCCCTTCCAGATTGTAGATAGCCATTCTAACCTTCATGTTGTTGGAATAGTTGTAGATTTGGAAGTATTTTTTGATTTCCGATAACCATGCCTCTGCTTCTTCTCTTGTCTTGGATTCTCCATCAAAGGTAGCTGGTTTAATCTTTTTAAATTCTCCTNAAGGTGGTCTACTTGTTTTCTTTTTATGTCCATTTTAGTTCTATCTTTAGCTAAAGGTGTTCCTTCAGGCGAACTATCTTCTTTTTCTATTTTTGGTCCCGAGTTCTTGGAATCTCTCTTGTTGACTTCTTCATCATTATTATCATCCTTTGGGATTTTCTTGGTCACTATACTACGCAGTAGGACTTCGTTTATTTCTTGTTGTTCCTACTAGGATTTCTTCAGTTTTTCATTGTCGACTTTGAAGTCCTGTAGTTCAACAATAAGATTTCTCATTGTTTCCAACACCTTCGTGGGTGAGCTTCCGTCACTATTCTGTCTTGGATCTCCAGAAGGTCTTTGTTGCGGATTTCCTTCCATCTTGATTTCTGCATCGTCTTGAGCCTCCATGATTTACACAAAATAGAAAGGGATTTATGTTTGTAACCATAAGGTTTATTAGTCTTACATAAATCAGAATGTATACTAATGTGGCCCTATTCAGGCCCAGTGTTGTAGATTTTTCTCTGATACCATATGTAATGAACCTCAAATTCACCATAAAAAAAATAAAAATTCCATGATATATTTCAATTTTGTTTTAAGCTTAGAATTCAAGAGGAGGTAAGATTCATTTCTATCCACAATGACATTATTACACCAGTCTAGTTTACTTCGAACATAAAAAATTATGTGGATAATTTTTTCCATAATTCTATCACTCCACTTCACTCTCAAACTACTCCCGGCATACTTATATATATAGGTAGTATCTAGACTTAGTTATTATAGCCCATCCCTCTCCTTTGGACATGAGTTCCTATGCTTGCGCGCATTACTATTTATTTGACTTTGAAATAAATTTCATACACCATATATAAAGTAATGGGGTCAGAAACATATCCCTTGTCAGAATATACAAGGTTTAAAATAAGATGCTTTCCATCATTTGGTATGGTTCGACTCATTAAAAATAGATTTCTTTATGAGGAGTCGTGGTTAGTGTCTTGTCAGATTTCCAAATACACAAAAGCTTGGGTATTGATTCCCAAACTAAAACCCTCGTATAACTCGCTCTTAACTAAACGATGTCTTAAGTGAAATCTCAATTGAATGATAATTAACTCTAATGAATGGTTGGAGAGGATGTATTCCACTAGTAGTATCATGACAGGACTGTCATTAACTTCACAAATTTCTTGGTGGGGAAAGAGTGGTTTACTTGTCAGAACAGTTAAATCTCTGCACCTGAAATTAATGGATAGCTTGTGTACTCGAATTCCAATGGTTTCACCTGACCGTTCCTTCAACCTAGTCACGACACATCTTCCCCATCGCATGGTAAGACCATCAATCATACCTTCAACATTTAATCGATGTAACAGAGCTCCTTTTAGGGTTCCGAGTGTTTCTATTGTCAATGTGAAATCCTCCAAAAAATGGTTCTATGTATTAACATTTCTCAACAGGAAAGGCTGTCAAAATAGAGGGCGTTACCCGATGGAACAGTCAGTGTTATTTCCCTCCCTGGTATGTTTTTCAATACCACTTTTTTCCTTAGTCATTTAAACCAGAACTCTGGTTTCCATCATGGTAGAAGAACCCTCGTATTGGAAGTCTTATTATGACTGTAATTTGAATCTTCCCCTTTAAAGATATTGTTATGACTGTAATTTGAATCTACCCCTATAAGACTATTCCTGGTAACTTTTATGTATGGTTCTTCTACCGGAATTAGATTGTTCTATGTATTTGTCCTCAATGTTTCTTGAAAGGGATTCGACGTCTCACCTCCTTGTTTCCTCATTTATCAAAGGATTCACACCTCTTTGCAAAAAATTTACTCTCAGGGTTTTTCCATTTTATTATAGGCTCTATATTTTTTCCGTTGATATATTTAGAGGCTCGTTGTTTCACTATTGTGAAGTCATGTAGGGTTCTAATATGAAGATGAAATGTTTCCTACTGTGTATTACGATTTATGTTGCATTTTCCCTTTTTTTTTCTTTCTGTTTGTAAGCATGGATCCATTTCTGAATTTCCAAGAGACTCTCTTCTGGTCCTTATGAATAAAATGTTTCCCTAATGGCTATGCATTCCAACCCTACACAATTAAAATTTACGACTTCATGGGTTTTCGAGTAGTTCTGATAGAAAAATGTCCATGACATATCATATTGGGTTTTTTTTTTTCTTTTCTTTTTGCAACTTCTTGGATTGAGGATGCCTTCGGCCTATTCGCACAACCCGTCTTATGAAATTCATAATTTAAGTGTTAGTAATATTTATATTATTTCATTTCATAGCAAATGGATTTATCCACCATTGGTACAAACACTAATGATGGGACCCTGTTATTGCGAGGGTACCAATCTGGAGAACCTGGGACCATCCTCCCCAAGGCTAGGGACCTCTATCAAGCTAAAACACGATAAGGGAAAATATGCCTCACCTTCAATCATGAGTTAAGTACCATTATGACTCAAACTCTTTCTATTCTATTGGAAACTTCAACCATCTTATTTCTGTTCTACAATGCTAATGTTAGTTTGAAATTCCTTGCAGGGACTTCGACTATGTACAAATCTAGATGTCGGTGCTCATTAAAGGCATACAAGGTACTCGGGTTTCAATTCATTGCTCTCCAATGCATGCCCTAGTTTTTCTATGAACTGATATGATTCTAAACACGGGGTTAACATCGTGGTGACAGAGATCTCACTGAGTCACATGATTTGGAATATGGTTATAGTTTAAGAGCTATAAAATATTTTGGGGTGGCAATACAAACAGTCATTCTTTCCGAGTAATGGATCTATAATTGAATGAATTCTAAAATGGGATTCAACCATCTTCATGGACAGTTATTCTGACTCGATTCCTTCCATGGATATTATTTCGATTTTGCATACTATTTTATCTTTTGTCGTTATATATTCCAGAAATTCCACTAAGGTTTAGTTAGAATGTTGTCCTCTACTATATTCCAGTATTTGTTGTTCGTACAGTCTGAACTTTTATGCATTGCATGGAATTATATATTTCCAAAGGCCCACTTCCCTTTTAAATCACATCTCAATGAAAAAGAACCCTAGAATATCAAACTGTTGTACATGTATCAAGAAATATTCATACAAATGTATATATAATCCTATTCGAATGCGTATTCTTGTCATGCATCGATACTTTAGTAATGTTATTACTTTGTATAGATTATTACATAAATATACAAATATTTAGTCATTTCATTCCGGTTTATTCTTCAACATTTCTTACGTCATTACCATCAACTAAGGGAACCTATACAGAGGAAATTTAAGAAGGGTTTGAGATTGTGAAAGTAGTCAGATCTGCACATTTAATTTATAGATACATCTATGTTAATTAAATCCAAAGCACTTCCTAAATGAGGACATTTTAATTATACTTTAATTGCATGGTTGGATCTACATGACTGCTAGAATAGTTGGTATATTAACTATCTACTACGTGCGCATATTTAGGTGTATAATACCATTCTTATTATAGGGAATTCATTTTAACTTTCCATTAACATCTTTACTTGTTTCCACCTATAATTACATATATACCTATCTCTCTCTGTCTCTCTATATATATAATGAATTACTGTCATAGGCATAGTTTCATCTTGATTCTAGTTTAATATGTACATAAATGGAAAACTCAGTTAAGTACTATGGTCCTGCATCTTTACCTACAGAAATATAAACACACAGGTATATCTACCTAACCTGGTTTCATTCATACACACAATTAGTTTACACATCAAAGCATAGTTAACGCAGAGGATCCCTTTTTGTTTTCTACGTTTTTATCCCATTAAACAATAGTCTAACTACATAATTTTGAATACTGAAATGTGTATGATCTCGTGACAAGCAGAACTCTTAGAAAATTCGTACTAAAATCTACTTGATTAGTTTAATACTTTCATATACAATAATTTTGTTCTTGTCATTCCCTATACACAGTGGCTTGTAATATAATCTGTTATTTCTATTCTAGCTCTGTCACGGATGAAGATCCTCAATCGTTTTATCAGTCCATTCATTATAGTATTAGCGTTGTTCCTATAACAAATAATCCTACTATGTTCCTACAGTTTATCATATTACAGAAATGGGATATTATACAACAGATTTCTCCCATAGAAGTACTTCGATACAGAATTAACATATGCATCTCATCAGTATAAATGATTATTTAAATAGAGAAGGAGTAGATCAATGTATCTGAACCAGTTTGTGGGAAGGCAAAGGGAACAACCACGTTCCTCCCAACCATAGAATAGGCAGCCAAAATTACTTGTTTGATTCACCCCCTAGCGTGACCATGAATCCATGAGGGAGAACTTGGAAGACTCCTCCTCGGCAATGTCTTCAATTCCAATAGTTTCCTCTTGCCTCACACTCACTCAGTAGTGTTCATAACAACAAAGAAAATCAATAGTCTCTTTTCCCAACATACTTGGCAACATCTTGCCTCCTCACATATGTTATTTATCAATTTTGCCTAGGTCTTTTTCCATCCCTTGGGAATTTTTGTAGCTTTCTAAATCCATGATTTTCAGGGGCTGCCAATGGCCAAATCACTGATTTTCCACTTGTAAAAATCAGCCTAGAGGCAGTTCCAACATGTTCCCCACTCATGGAGTCATGATCAACTAAATTTAGCATGGTTGTTCCATTTGTCCTCTTGCAATCAATATAAAATATTTTGTTTTCATACAAGTGTCATAGTCAAATAGCTAGTTGGGTCAAATCAGGTCTCTTCCCAACAGTCATAATAATTAATTACAATTATCAAATTTGAAATTCGGAATTGCCATAAATGGCAAAAATTTTCCAAATTCGAATTTACTAAAAACGAAATAAATTTCCAGCAAATTTAAATTTCAAAATATTTTATTTTTGGGGATGTCACACTCCACATATGACAAAGAGTTCTATGCCATAATCCAAGCATTGAAGAAATGGAGACATTATCTCGTACCAAAGGAGTTTGTTTTGTATAGAGATAATTACTCTTTGCAATGCATAACCAGATAGGAGAAGTTAAACCAGATACATGCTAAGGTGATAGAGTTTATGCAAAATTTCACTTTTGTCATTAAACATATTTATGGAAATGCTAGCAAAGTTGTTGATGCATTGAGTAGGAGTATTTTAATTCTTTAGGGATTTCTAATTAAAACCTTGGGATTTGATCACCTTAAAGAAATGTATCACAGTGATCCAGACTTTGGAGAAGCATATGAAGCATGTGTGAATCATGTGCTCAGAGACATAAGCTAGTGGAATGAATATCTGATCCAGGATGGGTTACTATTCAAAGGATGCCAGTTGTGTATACCCAGATGAAGGATGAGGGAGAATTTGTTGAGGGAAAAGCATAATGGAGGTCTAGTCGGACACTTCGACCATGACAAAACATTTTCTGAAGTAGCTAGTTCATATTATTGGCCAGGTATGAGAGAGGAGGTGAACAAATCTGTGAACAAATGTAATATTTTTCATTACACCAAGGGGAAGAAACATAACACTGGATTGTATCAGCCATTTCCTATTCCAAAGAGGCATTGGGATGAGATAAGCATGGATTTTGTGTTGGGATTGCTACAAACACAAAGAGGAAATGATTCCATATTTGTGGTGGTGGACAGGTTTTCGAAGATGGAACTCTTTATCCATGCCAGAAGACCAGTGATGCAATGCATGTTGCAAACATGTTTTTCAAAGATATTTTAAGACTCCATGGATTGACAAGGAGTATAGTTTCAGACAGGGATACATAGTTTTTTGGTCATTTCTGGAGGATGTCGTGGAAAATGTTGGGGACAAAGATATCTTTTAGTTCTGCATATCATCCACAGATAGATGGAAAAACTGAGGTGGTGAATATAAGACTAGGATATTTGTTGAGGATTTTTGTCACTAAACACCATAGTTAGTGGGATCAAATTCAAGCACAAGCTGAGTTTGGATATAATGACTCATTGAACAAAAGCACTGGGAAAATTCCATTTAAAATTGTGTATGGGATGAATTTGAGAAGAGTTCCAGAATTAAGAGATATGAATCAAAGTGAGATTAGAAGTGCGGGAGCAAACAATTTTGCTGCAGAGATGCAAGAACTTCACAATCAGATCAAGGAGCAGTTGAAGAAGACTAATAGTGAGTACAAGCGCATAGATGATCAACATAGGAGAAAGCTTGAATTTGAAGTTGGAGATCAAGTTCTAGCACATCTGAGGAAGGAAATATTCCCAAGGGGATCATATAATAAAGTGAAGTTGAAAAATATAGGGCCATGTAAAATCTTGAGGAAGTTTGGCGAGAATGCTTATGAGTTAGAGTTGCCGGAAGATGTGTGTATATCGCGCATATTCAACATTTACGACCTGTATCTTTACAGGGAAGTGTTAGGACCATATATTGTACCCTTTTTGCCCATATTTTTGCCATGGTTATACCCTCCATCATCTATATTTAGACTTATATTATCATTCCACTTGATCACTCCAAGGTACAT
>JASDQU010410051.1:0-10512 GCA_032191745.1 Picea mariana | reverse complement strand
TTTTTTTAAGTTTATTGTTGTGTTAAAATTGGTAAAAACATTTGACTTACAATGAAACCCATTATACTTAGTGGATAGATTAAAAACAACAAAACTGGATTACGTATTATTAATCTTTCTCAAAGATAAGGTACCATAGTGATGGGTTCAGTTTTTATTTTTACTAATTAATTTAATTTTTTGATTAATTACAAATTTTTTGTAATTGTTTAATGTTGTAGATAGAAAAAACAAAATAACTATTTTTACAATCTATACATTTCTTTTATGTCACATGATATTGGCTAATAAGTTTGAGATATTCATGTACAACTATGACAAAATGCGATCTTCCATCCTTTAATAACCTAAGTTTTAACTTTGACACTATTTTTATTAAGATACATGGGTGAATTAACAATAACTTCTATTAGCGCTAAAGTGCAATAATCATGGCATAATGAAGTGTAACATTTACGTTATTCAATTATATAACTTCTATAACTTCTAACTTTGGGATTATATTTTTAGTATGATGCACGATATGAAAAAAATCAATACTTCTAGCATATTAATTTTTTACTTTCAAGCAACTTCCATCTATTAACAATGTTATGATCCTTTTCAAGGATTTTTAAATTTGGGATTATATTTTTTTTGTAAGTTAGTATAGGATTTATATTACTTTTCAGAATATAATATAAAAAATGGTATTTCTCATCTACCAAAAAGGAAACCAAACCAGCTTGACACCTTTACTGTTTTTGTCCAGTTCTCTGAAGATAACTAAAACTTGAACAATTGAGAGTCTTATGCCATTATTCCTTAAACTTTTGAGACTTCACTACCATCTCTTTCAAACCAGGGGAAAAAAACTTTACCTAAACTATACTTAAAAACTAGCAGACTACAACTACTAACACCTGGTTAGAGTTGACTGAACTTTAATCTTAAAAAAAAACATTGAAGCTAGAGAACCTGGGGGTGAGCCTCCACTCCTCCCGCTTGATTTTTGTTGTCTTCCTTGGTGGATGCCATCCAAACCTTTCAAATCTTAGTTGGAGCGCCTTAGCCGTCAACATGTGTTATGTCCATATGGTGGACATATCTCAAGTACAAATGGAACTGTGCTGCCCGTCTCTCATGTTTTCTCTGTTTTTTTTCTCAATTTCTACCAACAATTTAAAAATGGTCTCTGACCCACTATCGCAACACTGGATATCTTCCAACATGGTTTTCAACTCACACTGATCCTCCTTGCGAGTCTCCTCTCGGTTTGCCTTTACTTTTCCTATCAACATCTTTGTGTGCCATGACAACTCCAGAGTTTTGTGATAGAGGGTCTCTCTAGTACGAGTTGTCCCCATATCTATAATCCAGTCCACCTCCTGGGCTATCTTGGTTTTATCATTGCTTTCTTGTTCTGCCTTAATCTCCTCCTCCCAATTTTCCACCGCTTGTTTTCCTTTCTGAGGTACCGTAGCTTGGTACATCTGCACCACATCCCTTGTTGCGTTCTCAATCCTCATTTTTTTTTTTTTTCCGAGAGCTTTCTTGATTGGAGTCCCCTAGTGAAATACCCTTTCTAGTGGTGTATTTCATGTGCACCATTTTCATGTCCTTGCCTAACTCTTGGCCTCTGACTGTCTCTTGGTTCAAACCACTACCCCGCTCTCTTACCGAAAGAAACGTTAAGCTAGAGCCACAACGGAAGGCCAATCCCTGTGGGATGTTGGTGAACATGAAAAACCTTGAAATATAACAACCATTGGCATTGATGCTTGTTTCTCCTAATGATCCCCCTTAAGATGGTGGCTACAGACGCACTGAAAACCAGGCGTGGTACCTCGTGCCATTATCCGTCCTTTGGCTTTTCCACTGTCACTTCTCCTAAAATGTGCTCTGCATCTTGGCATTTTTGGTACGAACCAGTCCCTTAGCAGCGAGTTACACTCTGAGCTTTCCTCCATGTTTACTCCCATATTCTTCTCATGACTACAATGTCTTCGGACTAAACTATATCCCAAACTAGTCTCTTTAAGCTCCTTGCTAGGTTGTACCGTCTGAAGCCTTTCCTTCCCCATCATGTATAATCGACGCATGAAGTATGAAATCCAAGTGCTCAATTGCTCATATTCCCCTAGGTTCCACACCATACCTTCATGACATTCATTTTCCTCGATGTGACTGCCATTTCGATAGCTGCCATGATGACCTTGTGTTTCCAGGTGTTCGCAATCAGATCTGAGCTGTCCTACTGGGATTCGGGTCCATTCCTCATCCAACATATTGTTGTCTTGATTCACTCCCTCATTTGATAACTTGTCTGCCAAAGCATTTGCCGACGTTCGAACCCATTTGAATTCTACAGTAACTAGTGTTTGCAAGTGCTTTTGAATTCTTTGGAGGATTTGAGCTAGACGTCAGTGTTTTATTACCTTGCCAATGTTGGTTCCACATTGTAGTCTTTTCGTTGTTCTAATTACCATAGCCGAGTCTCCCTCAACTATAGCATTTGAATAGCCCTCTCTTATCAGAATCTATAAACCTTGTTCCAACGCTCCAAATTCAGTTGCATTATTTGTTGTGTTGCCAATGCTAGATGCATAAAGTCGAACAATTTTTCCACCGCTGTCTCTGATCACTCCTCTCGCGCCAGTCTTTCCGAGATTACCTTTGGATGCTCCATCGAAATTCAATTTCAGGAAGCCTTCCTGAGGTGGGGTCCAAGCCTTAGCTTCACTGTAACAAGTTCAAGATACTAAGGTCTTGGGGAGAAGGGTGGTTGTTAGGAAGAGGGATGTTTATGCTAAGAGTTGTCTCCCTAACTTGGTTTTTGATGGACTCCACCACCATAGTACAAGGAAGGGCTTCATTCTTGAAGATTCTCCGATTTCTTTCCTTCAAATTTGCCCAAATGACCATCCTCGGAGTTAGTTCCCAACATAAATTGACCAATTCATTTTCACTGAAGTGTTCCCTCCAATTCCTTAGAGTTGCTCTGATATCCCCCTTTACACGATCCGTCCGTCGAAACACTATTGCTACCTAGTCCCAAACCTTTGTTGTGTAGGAGAACTCATCTAGAAGATGGTTTGTTGTCTCCTCCTGGCCTTCGTAGAGGTGGCATCTATAGGGTCCATACATTCCTTTTCTAACAAGGTTTTCCCACGTTAGTATTTTCTTATGTAGGATCAACCATTTAATTTTTTTAATCTTCGTCCACTGTGGGAGGTTCCATAGTCGATCCCATTGGGGCTCTGTGTTCCTTTGGTCATGACCCATAATATAGTGATGGGATTCATTCAGTGTAAATTCTCCTCCATCTTTCCTTCCCCAACGTAGATGGTCATCCTCATCAGTGATCATAAATATTTCTTTTTCCTATCTCCTCTTCTATACCTTTAACCAACTGAGAGTCCCTATTTATATATTGAGTTTGGATATTGTCCCAAGTTCTCCATTTTGAGAGATTGTCCCTTTGTTTCCAATACTGACATACTTTTATTTTGCCTTGCCCAAGCAGCTCTTGTTTAATACCTTCTATTTCTTGGTTCTCCATCCTGGGTTCCTGCTGCCAAGCGTCTTCCCAAAATCTAGTTGTTTGACCATTCCTAATTTCCCATAAACTATGTTCTTGAATCCAATTTTTATTTCTCTAAGCTAAATTTTCCGAAAATCTAGTTGTTTGACCATTCCTAATTTCCCATAAACTATGTTCTTGAATCCAATTTTTATTTCTCTAAGCTAAATTCCAGATGCTCCA
This sequence comes from Picea mariana, assembly GCA_032191745.1. Classification (NCBI taxonomy): domain Eukaryota; kingdom Viridiplantae; phylum Streptophyta; class Pinopsida; order Pinales; family Pinaceae; genus Picea; species Picea mariana. The sequence continues at coordinate 6,767 of JASDQU010410051.1, read as the reverse complement.
TCCTCCTTCTGTACCTGTGACTCAGATGAGGTCCTGAGGGGTTCTTCCTGGGGCATATTTTGCTTTCCATAGGTTAACCCACAGAGTTGAGCTGTCTTTGACCCATATCCACCAAATTTTTGCTCCATATGCCTCATTTGTTGTTTGTGGGTCTTGCAGTCCAAGTCCCCCTTTATTTTTCTGCCAACATAATTTCTCCCAGGCCACTAGTGCCCATTTCTTCTTGTCTTTTTCTCCTCTCCATAGAAAGTTCCTCTATACAACTCTATTTTTTTGTAAAATTCCTTTAGGGGATGGAAACACCGATAGTAAATAGGCTAGGATCACTTGTAAAATCACCTTCGTGAGGATTATAATACCTTCCCAAGTTGTAATCTTACCTGCCTTATCCATTAGGGGTACTCCCAAATAATTCGTGGGGAGGGTCTTCTTCTCAAAGCCCAAGATGTTGGAAAGCTTCCTTTGAATTGCAATGTTTGTGTTGAAAAAGTATATCATGGATTTTGAGTGATTTGTTTCTATACTCGAGGCTTCTCCAAAATATGTTAAAATTTCCTTATAAGTGGTTTCTTACTTTATTGTTGGACTTCCATGTAGCATTGTATCATCCGCAAATTTCTTATGAGAGGTTGTCGGACAATCTTCATACAGTCTGAGGCCTTTTATGGCTCCTTCTTCGGTTGCAACTTTTATAGTTCTGCTCAAACCCTCCATCGTGAGGATGAACATGAAGGGGGATAAAGGATCACCTTGTTTGAGACCCCTGGAAGGATAGAATGGTCTGGTTGGGGCTCCATTGACCAGTATTGAGAAACTAGACGTGGACACTAGGGTCATTACCCATTGTATCCAATGATTATCAAATCCATAAACTATCAATGTTTCTTCCATATAATTCCAGCTTAGTTTGCCATAATCTTTGGAAAAATCCAGTTGTATTATCATGCCAACTTTTTTCGTACTTTTCAAAGTGTGGATTATTTCATGAGCTTGAATAATGTTGTCCAAAATTTTTCTACCCTCCACAAAGCCTGATTGTTCCTTTGAGATCAATATGGGGAGGAGAGGTTTCAATCTATTTGCTATTACTTTTGAGATTATCTTGTACACAACATTGCATAGGGTTATCGGCCTAAACCGATTTGGAGTCCTTGCCTCATTTTATTTGGGGATCAAAGTGATGAAAGTAGAGTTTAGAGCTTTAAGAATAGAATCCAAGTGTCTTGAATCTTCCACTATGCCATAAATGTCATGTTTAAGCACGTCCCAACAGGCTTTAAAAATGTCCACTATGAAGCCATCGGGGCTTGGGGCCTTTCCATTTGGCATCTCCTGGATCACTTGGTCTACTTCTTCTGGATATTTTGGTTTCCTTAAATTTTTATTATGCTCCTCTGTTACCAATTTAGGAATATGCCTCAAAATTCTTTGGATTGCTTCAGACCGATCTAGATTGGGTTCTCTTGATATGTCCTAAAAGTGATTAACTAGAGATTTTTCAATTTCCTGATGGGAGTCTCTCTCTAATCCTTCCCGATCTCGTATTTTCAAGATTCTATTATGAGATCTTCGAACTATTGTGGACTTGTGGAAAAACTTAGTGTTTTTCTCCCCTTCCTTTAACCATTGCACTCTTGATTTCATGCACCAAAGTATTTCCTCTTGCTTACATATTTTCTGCCATTCCTGATGCAAATGGATCTCCTCTTTTTTCCTCTCCTCATTGTAGCCTTCTTGGATACATAATTCCTGAATCCGACCCATTTTTTCTTCGAGATCTTTTTTTGCTTGGTCAATGTTCCAGAAGACTTCTTGATTCCATTGTTTTAATTTTTTCTCTATATGTTTTAATCTGCCCTGAAGTCTAAACATTTTTGTCCCCTATTCTTAGATGTCCTCTTTCCACAAAATCTTGATATTCTCCTTGAAATTTGGGTGTTCTATCCAAAAACTCTCAAACCGAAAAGGCCTATTTTTTGGGGTTCCTTGAAAGTTTTCGTCCAACAGAACTAGCCCATAGTCTGAGCCCCCCCATGGAAGAATTCTTCCTTCCATATCTATACCTTGCATAACTGTTGATTCTGAGATTAAAATACTAGTTCTGATGCCAACGATATTTGTTTTTTCTATAAAGGCTAAGAAGACCTCAACATCTCTGTCCAATCTTTAGACTCCCCCTTTCTTCTAAGCCAAGGTGAAAATTATATTAAAATCACCTGCTAAGATCCAATGAGGGTTCATATTTCGATCTCTGAGATTTTCTAAGTCTATTAACATTTTTTCTTATCTTCCAGAAGTTAAGGACCATATACATTGGTGCACATGACCTTTTCTGGGTTCCCTATAACTTGCAAAATTACTGATAAATAATTCCTTGTAGTTGTTATCACCATAACAATTTCCGTGGGAGATCTAGTTTTCAAGACTTAGCAAGGTGCTAAACTAATGTGGAGGCATGACAAACTGGAGGAAAGGGCCAAGTCTAGCGGGAGGAGGCTAAATCTAGCAGTAGTGTGGAGTTGATGGGACCCGACAGGTTGCAGATCGCGGGCGCTACAGATCAACGGTCGGGGATCGTTTTGTGGGGAGAACTTGCTTGGAAGATAATTCCCGAAAGCGGGCCGAAAAGTAAACCGTGGTTTCGGGTTGGAACCACGTGGCACCACTGGGTGCATTTCGGGGCAATAAGCGGGTTGCCCCAAACCACTTCCCCTTGCCCTCGAAATCAGAAAAGTATATAAAGGGGGCACTCATCGTTATTTTATTATTTTTCAAATATTGGAATGTTGATAGTTGGCATGACCACTCCATTCAAATTGAATCTCAACAACACACCAAGTTCACGCCCTTTTTTCTCATTTACAGGTATTTTCCATCGCCACCATGGACCCTGTCATTATGTTAGTAGCAGAGCAAGACCCCATGTCAAATGAAGAAGCCCTAATTGACAGGGATTCAGATGTGTTCGACATTGAAATCACCATTTTGCCCATCTCCGTGTCCAGAGCTAATCTGTCCGATAATGTAGGGAAACAAATACCCTTCCTTGAAGCAGTCCAGGCCACTATAGTCCCTTACATTGTCGAGGTCGCATTCCCATTCCCCGAATTCATAGCTTGGTGCGCAGAGAAATAATCACAAGAAGAGAAAGTTATCTTAAATAAACAGGGGTCCAAGGTCCTGTGTAGGGTAGAGAGTTTGTCAATTCGAGGCACCCTCGGCATACCAGAGTCCCTCTCTGCAGTGTCTGAACCATTGGAGGAAGAAAATTTGATTATGGTTTACAGGGAGTGACCATCAGAAGTCAAAGACCTATTCTTACAAACAATTGTGAAACCAGAGCATATTTCCGAAAGTCTGTCCCTGCCAATGAGTGTTAATGCCATGGTTATTGAAGTTCAATGGGTTTGTTCCATACTGAGTCAGATTTTAGGTCTAGATAATGACAATTATGTGGTCGAGGTCATATTAGGTTTTCTGTTGGCATTTTTTCAATTAGAGTCCAGTCAGTGAGTCTGCATCAGCTTCGATAAATTCATAGCTGATAATATCCACAAACAACTAGTGAACTTTTAGTCACTAAGACATTTCAGATATTACACATACTTGCTGAAGATTTTCCTGGAAACAAACAAGAGAGAGTTCCCTCAAGCAACATTCATATCAAATGAATGTAAAAGACTCATAATGCTCATTTTTATCAACAAGGTCATGTCCAGGGCTTATAGCCTGATTTTCAACACTAGCCTGCCAAGAGACCTAGATGACATGAGGAGTTATTTGCAGCCAAATCTAGAAAACAGAGTGGGGGACTGGGTGTTGTTCATGCATTCAACAGTAATATGGGTTTATGGTTGTCATAAATCCCCTTATCTTCTGCCTATTTTTCTGAAACCCAGAGTCTTTGCCCTGGATTTCATCAGGCAAAGAATCATATTAGAGACAAAGCACTTCCTGAAACTACACAAGACATCCAACCTCAAATTCTGTTTCATCATTGGACCGTTCATTGTAAAAACTAGATCATGTTTATCTCAGATCCAGGCCAAGCTTAATGAGTTTGGATTTTCATAGTAATAAGGAAGAAGATATGATCCACATAAGATCATATCCAAGAGAAGACTGATGAACAAACATGCCCCCTATGAGCATGAACATGTTGAGGGTTTTGATAAATTGGCAAATCTAGATGTATGTGCTGATATGAAAGCAATCTTGCAACCAACTCAAACACAACAAGTGGAGGCAACCCTGCAATAGACTCAAACACAACAAACTCCTCAGAAGCTGATAGTTAAAGTCCCCAAAGTAAGTGTTTACAACAAAAGAAGCAGTTCAGAGGCCCTCGGCACCAGTAGTCAGCAGACTGCCCCTAAGAAGATGAAGATCACACAATCCTCACAGATAGTGGATCTAGAGGATGAGGAGCCTAAAGAACAAGTGAATATGGATATGGTAGAAAGTGGCACCAAAAATGTAGAAGTTGGGAAAGGAAGCAAGCTCCAAAGTGAAGGCAACTCAAGAACTTTCAGCAACAAAAAGCACATCCTTGATAAGGCATTTGGAGCAGCCTATCAATCTAAAGAAGATTTGGCAAAGTAATATGATGAGAAAGGAAACTTGGCTATGAGTGAAAATAGGGAGTTAATCCCTGAAGTAGAAAATATATCTCAACATAAGTCTTCTTTGTTCACAGAAAGATATGTAAATAAGAAGACATTTAATATAGCCATTGCAGATGAGAATAAAGTATCTGAGATCAATCTAAAATATGAAAACATCAGTGCTCCAAACAAAGTGAAATTCCACAGGAATACCAGTGATATGTTGTATTCAGATTACTTGGGTCTAAGCCTAAATAATTCAAAGCTGTCAACTTATGCAATTAAGTTGGAAGGGCAATTGAGGCAAGAAAAAGCATCCAGTAGAGCTTGGAAAACTCAGGTCAAGAGGCTAGAATTCGAAGGCCCTCGGGGAGTGAAATCCTCCATAAAAGAAAAAGACAAGTTGATCCAAAGCTTGAAGAAGAAACTAAAAATGTCTGCCATAGAGCATCCACAAACAACAGAACTGGTTTCTTTAGAATAGGAGAAGGAGGCATTTCGACAAGAGGCATTGGACTACAAGGCCAATGTATTACAGCTAGAGCAAGAAAAAGTGAATTGGTCACAAGGGCAGACATAATTACCAAACATGGTTGTAGTTTTACCTTATACTACAGAGGTTGGGCCAAGCACTGAAGGAATTTTCCAGGCTATGTCCCAAGTTATCCTGAAGGTGGGAGAAATCAAAGGTCTAAAGGGAGATATAGAGAAATTGAAGCAAGAAATGAAAACAAAAGATGACAGCATGGGTTAGCTTTGAAATGAGAATCAAGCTTTGTAGGAAAGAGTAGACAAGATGGAGAAAAGGTTGAGAGGGAAAGGAATGTTGCAGGGAGCCAAACACATCATCTAGGATTCTATTGACGCTGAAGCTGCCAAGTTCAAGGTGTACTTGAACTTCATCAATGACAAAGATAGCATGGCCATCACAACCAGAAGCAGGTGCATTGTTGTAAATGATACCCTAGCAAAGAAATCATTAGAGTGGGACCAAAATGCCATAAACCTGCTAAATTCCATCCCCACTGTAGAACTTTAGACCATTGGGGTCAAAGATAGGACTACATTGATCATCTAGGCCAAGAGGGTCATTGCCAAGCATAACCTGCTAAAATTAGTCCAAACCAAGGCCATACATATGGAGCAAAGTATACAAGAATTCAAGGATATGTTTGAAGAGTTGTTCATCAAAGGCCTCCAACCATTTTGATATGGAAAAGGAAAATTGTATGATCATGAGGAATACAACTCTTGCCTCGCCCAATGTAGAATGGATCACTCCAAGTTTGAAAGCCTGGAGAAAAACTTGAAGGGAACAACCTTGGTTGAATATTTGATTACAGATTTTGAGATCTTAAATCAATTCAAAACAATGAATATTGGACTGCCAGTCATGATGTATGCCTCTTGCATTGACCTGGAGATCCTAATCAAAGAAATGATGGACTACGCTATCCCTTCTGACTTGCAGTGGAAGGCTATAAAGCGGTTCGGTAAAACAAAGTGCAACTTTCCAAGAACCAGCAGATGATGCCTAGGTGTCACCAAAATGGCAAGATTAGACAAAGGACCAAAGCAGGACAAATGGTAAAAGAAGAAGTTGAAGAGTTAGGGGAATCAACAGTTGGTTCATGAAACATTTTTGATTAATCATTATAATCGGTTCCCATACCGAAATTGTCATGTTGTAATTATTGTAATAAGTTTTAGAAGCTGAAACGTTTCAGTTCAACTATTGTAATCGGTTTCTAATTAAAGGAACTCGAATTGTATAAATGTGAGAAGTTCCAAATGCATTAATGTTGGCAGAAGTGCAAGGGAACCTCCTTAGTTGTTCTTAACTAAATTGTAATTTTCTGGAGCTGAATTGAATACATATGCAAAAGCTTTTGACGTATCTATGAAAAGATTCTAATGGTGGTGATATGAGTTTTGTCTTCTCTCATTGTATGTATTTCCTCTGTTCTTTAAGTACATTTACACTATCTTCTATTTAAATTGGATAGTTTAAAAGTCAGAATTCATCTTGTGATGCTCTTGGCTTAAGCAATTTAAACTGTGTTAAGTTTTTCATAACTAATTCAGAATTCATTTCATAAATGCTCTGATGCAATTACTTGTTTTCTGTTTCTTCTTACACTATGCAAACTACAATTTATAACT
>JASDQU010410049.1:0-10512 GCA_032191745.1 Picea mariana | reverse complement strand
CTGAAGTTGAGATGAAATAGGGCGGCTCCAAGGCATGGGGGAAATGCCACTCCATGTACTCGCTGACAAGATCATAGAATGAGTGGAAAATTTTGGAAAATTTGCGACAGGCAGCCTCCTCTGCTACAAAGCTATTCTCATGTGGTTGAATATCTCTGACAAGCACAAGTGAGTGGACAACTATCGTAGGCTCACTGATCTTGGGTGGTGGCTGCTCGTTGACTGGCTCTACATAGAAAAAGAAATGTGCACTCAGCCGTTCCTCTGGCTCCCCCTCCTCTTTTCCGTGCACTCCCCCATCTTGTGAAATGGGAACGGTCTCCCGATCCTTCTCTTCAATCCCAAATGTAAATACATCATGGGAAATCTCATGAAGGAAGAAAGAGCAATCCTCTTCCACAATGGATTCTTCATTTAAATTTGAGACAGCAGGCTCATCGGGGGCAGATGCTAACACATCCAAGAAATCTTCAATAATCTCTTCAAAAGAGCTACTTAGATCATCTTCTTCGAAGACTGGAAAATCCTCTTCGTTGTCTTCAGACTCCAATTTTTCACAATGGGGAGTGGGGAAAATCACCTGCTCCACTAGTTCACTGAGGTCATCTTCTTCCTCCCACGCTGGAAAATTCCTTGCACAGTCTTCAGATTTCAACCTTTCTAATTGAACAGAGAGATACTTCACCTGTTCCCTCAGCTCACTCAGGGTGTCTACTTCCTCCCTAGGATCTTCATCACTTCCATAACACTCCTCAGATGCAGACAAATGGGGAGGATAACAGAATGATTTCTGATCTAGGTCGTCAGGATTATCCTCACAGGCTATGTCAGAAATAGCTTTATTTTGTAAAAAGTTGTGGTATCCCTCACCACAGTTATGACAAATTAACTCAGAGGGATAAAACTCCTGACAATAGGCGATGAAAGATGCATGAAACTCTGAGAGGGAAGAAATGCTAGCAGGGGGTAAAGAATGATACTATTTACGTGCATCCCCTGCTAACGAGAACATGAACATATTAAGTAATACATCATGTATCTCCCATTGATGCATGAGTTCATGAAACTCACTGAGGTGCTGAGCAGGGTTGTCCTCTTCACATTTTCCAATTATGGGAAAATAATCACCCCATTCATTCAGAGAGGGGGCAACATTAGGAAAACCAGGAATAGCAGAAAAATTAAAAGGAGCAAACCTGTGAGCAAGGATTTTCTCCATATCGAACCAGTGGAGTCGCCAATTGATCCTTGAATCATGGAGTCGCTAGGTGAAATATGCGCAGCTTCAAATGTGTCTCATCCTTTTTCACCATCAAAGGTCATATCCTAACGTTGTTGTTACCCTAGGAAGCTTCTCAAGATGAGAAAGCAGCTGCTGAAACCTTCTCGAGAAAGCTCCTTTGGGTCAGCTTTCAAGTGTGCCAATAGTAGCCACAACTGAAACAGTGAAGTGGAAACAATGGAGTCGCCACATTGGAGTCGCTAGGTGCACAGTAGTAATCTTGAAGGGATCTGATGTCTGATGCACCTTCAAAATCAGAGGCTCAATGTCATTCTGCCCAGGGAAAATCTTCAACTTCGTCCCAGGCAATGGCGCCAGAAATGTTAGCGCAAGAAGTCGCTCCTTGATTGCTTGCAGGAGCAAAGCCCAACGCCCATCAGTTTTTATGTCATGGTTTAATAAATGGGGTGATCAAATGGGTAAGGACTCAAGAAGATGAAACTTTGACTCAGTAGACCGGGCATGGTATGTATGCAGCAAGGGAGGTCTTGATCCAACTTCTGTCAATAAATGGATTAAAGGGTGGTAAAGGGAAGACTTGTGAGAAGGGCGAGCAAGACTACCTCGGGTGACAAGCCTTCGGAAGCTTGAGGATGAAAAGCTTAGAAGCCAAGATCCTCTTTGTCCAGAGCCTCAAGGAGTTGAGGGGTGACTCGAATGGATCCTTCAACTTCAAGTCGTTCAGCATTAAGAAAATCACAGGAACCGATTAGAAACAATGCAACTGTTACAGTGACCCAACCTATGCCATCGTATAACAGCTACAACTTGACTAGATCCTCCAATTCTGAGTTGTTCTAACACAGTATACAAGAGATGGAAAAGAGGCTGACATCCATAAAGTAAGAAGTCTCAAATGCCTTTTACATAAACCGGAGCGACCAACGCTTCATCAAAACTTTACAATCGGGAGCCTTGCTCAACCATTGATCCTTACAAAAATGGCGAAAATGCCTACATATACTCCAAAACAACCACAACAGCAAAAACAAGATGTTGCATTAAAAATATTGCGTCTGCATGTCTTCTGACAGTTTTCCCATGCAGACCTAGGATGATCGTGTGCCTATGACAGACGTTACTTTAACTTCGCATGGCCTTTGCAGGGGAGGTAGCCGAAACATTAAAGGCCAAAATGGCGTTTGCAGACTTCTCTGTCTAATCGAGGGCTTTGGCATGGATTCTTTGGATAATCAGTACATAGAACTCCTTTGAACAGACCGCTTTCCAGACCCTCCATATCTTTGCAATTAATGAGTGAGGCGAGGTTTCAACCACCCTCTCTCTTCTTCATTTATTCCCAGCAGGTACCGGGATGTAGATCTCTTCGAATCAATGTCTGGAGAACACAGTGCCCCCCCCTATGAAACTCAATTCGGCACTTTGGGACCCAAGTGGCCAAATGATAAACATTAGCGCCCCTCCTCTAGGCTTGTTCCTTTACGACCAGGCACCAAAACCATGGGCCCGATTCTGGGCGCTATCGGCATTTCGGGGTTAGGGGTTTCAAGAAGTGAAGTGACAAGGAGTGCTTGCCCCTTGAACTCCCAAATGCCAACGTGACACAGATGTGTGTCGTGCATCATTCAGATGAACGGCCCAAATAGTACGTTATTATAAAGGGGGCTGCCCCCAATTGCAGGCTCGCTTGATGTGACCTGGCGCTAAGACCGTGAGCTCGGCTTTGAAGATTGCTTATCGGCATTTTGAGGTTCAGGGTTTCAAGAAGTGAAGCGACGAGGAGCGCTTTCCCCTCAAACTCCCGAATGCCGATGTGACCAGATCTTGCACCATGCGTCAATGGATCGGACGATCCAGGCTTAGCTTTAAAATATATGCGCTTTCTCTCATGCTATATATCGGGTAACTTGGCAGCCCCGAAATCCCGATGACCATTGATCTGCTTCGTGGATGGATCTCGACTGCCAATAGAAAAACCTTGCCCGCTCGCTTGACTCGTAACTGGAGAAGAGATCTTTCCACTGCTGTGCTTGGGTGTTTCTCGTTCATCCCGCAGACCTGGGTGCCTTAGGCCCAAGACAAGAAATGTCGCTAACATTAGGATCCATGGGGGATAGATTCATCCCTTTGATGCTCTAAGAACTCAATCTGCAGCTTCAGTGCCTTGCTGTTGGGCTATGGAGTATTGCTCAAAACATCCCGCTGCTGAAAATACAGGCCAAAAAATAAAAGTAACAAAATAAAGATACATGCTCAAGGGAGCATATTCATATACAATCCTAAACTAATAAAACAATTTACATGGGGCTAGGTGAAAGTAGATTTCCACCATAGCCATTCAAGAAGATTTCTGGATAGAAGCTCCTTCCTTCTGTCAATGATCATCAGCAGATGGTGTAACCGTGACAGTAGAATGGTTACATTCTTCAACTCCTCCTTACAGGTTGGATTTGAGATGAAATGGGGCAACTCCAAGGCATGGGGGAAATGCCACTCCATGTACTCGCTGACAAGATCATAGAATGAGTGGAAAATTTTGGAAAATTGGCGACAGGCAGCCTCCTCTATTACATAGTTGTTCTCATGTGGCTGAATATCTCTAACAAGCACAAGTGAGTGGAAAACTGTCGTAGGATCACTGATCTTGGGTGGTGGCTGCTTTCTTAATGGCTCTGCATAGAAAAAGAAATGTGCACTCAACCGTTCCTCTGGTTCCTCCTCCTCTTTTCCGTGCACTCCGCCATCTTGTGAAATGGGAATGGTCTCCCAATCTTTCTCTTCAATCCCAAATGTAAATACATCATGGGAAATCTCATGAAGGAAGAAAGAGAAATACTCTTCCACAATGGCATCTTCGTTTAAATATGAGACAGCAGGCTCATCGGGGGCAGATGCTAACACATCCAAGAAATATTCAATAATCTCTTCAAAAGAGCTACTTATATCATCTTCCTCGAAGACTGGAAAATCCTCTTCACTGTCTTCAGATTCCAATTTTTCACATTGGGGAGTGGGGAAAATCACCTACTCCACTAGTTCACTTAGGTCATCTTCTTCCTCCCACGCTGGAAAATTCCTTGCATAGTCTTCAGATTTCAACCTTTCTAATTGAACAGAGAGATACTTCACCTATTCCCTTAGCTCACTCAGGGTGTCTACTTCCTCCCTAGGATCTTCATCACTTCCATAACACTCCTCAGATGCAGACAAATGGGGAGGATAAAGGAATGATTTCTGATCTAGGTCGTCAGGATTATCCTCACAAGCTATGTCAGAAATAGCTTTATTTTGTACAGAGTTGTGGTATCCCTCACCACATTTATGACAAATTAACTCAGAGGGATAAAACTCCTGACAATAGGCGATGAAAGCTGCATGAAACTCTGAGAGGGAAGAAATGCTAGCAGGGGGTAAAGAATGATACCATTTACGTGCATCCCCTGCTAATGAGAACATGAACATCTTAAGTAATACATCCTCATGATATATCTCCCATTGACACATGAGTTCATGAAACTCACTGAGGTGCTGAGTAGGGTTGTCCTCTTCACATTTTCCAAATATGGGCAAATAATTGCCCCATTCATTCAGAGAGGGGGCAACATTAGGAAAACCAAGAATAGTAGAAAAATTAAAAGAAGCAAACCTACGAGCAAGGATTTTCTCCATATCGAACCAGTGGAGTCGCCAATCGATCCTTGAATCATGGAGTCGCTAGGTGAAAGATGCACAACTTCGAATGTGTCTAGTCCTTGTTCACCATCAAAGGCCAGATCCTAACGTTGTTGTTACCCCAAGAAGCTTCTCAAGATGAGAAAGAAACTACTGAAACCTTCTCGAGAAAGTTCCTCTGGGTCAGATTTCAGGTGTGCCAACAGTAACCACAGCTGAAACAGTGAAGTGGAAACAATGGAGTCGCCACAGTGGAGTCGCTAGGTGTAAAGTAGTAATCTTGAAGGGACCTAATGTCTGATGCACCTTCAAAATCAGAGGCTCAATGTCATTCTGCCCAGGGAAAATCTTCAACTTCATCCTCGGCAATGGTGCCAGAAATGTTAGCGTCAGAAGTTTCTCCTGGATTGCTTGCAGGAGCAGAGCCCAACGCCCATCAACTTTTATGTCACGGTTTAATAAATGGGGTGATCAAATGGGTTAAGACTCAAGAAGATGAAAATTTGACTCAGTAGACTGGGCCTGGTATGTATGCCGCAAGGGAGGTCTTGATCCAACTTCTGTCAGTAAATGGATTAAAGGGTGGTAGAGGGAAGACTTGTGAGAAGGGCGAGCAAGACTACCTCGGGCGACAAGCCTTCAGAATATTGAGGATGAAAAGATCAGAAGATAAGATCCTCTTGGTCCAGAGCCTCAAGGAGATGAGGGGTGACTCAGATGGATCCTCCAATTCCAAGTCATTCAGCGTTAAGAAAATCACAGGAACCGATTATAAACAATGCAACTGTTACAGTGACCCAACCTACGCCATCCTATAACAACTACAACTCAACTGGATCCTCCAATTTCGAGTTTTTCTAACACAGTATACAAGAGATTGAAAATAGGCTGACATTCATAAAGTAAGAAGTCTCAAATTCCTTTTACATAAACCAGAGTGACCAGCGCTTCATCAAAACTTTACAATCGGGAGCCTTGCTTAACCATCGATCCTTACAAAAATGGCAAAAACACCTACATATACTCCGAAACAACCACAGTAGCAAAAACAAGATGCTGCATTAAAAATATTGCGTCTTCATGTCTTCTGATAGTCTGCCCATGTAGACCTAGGATGATCGTGTGCCTATGACAGACGCTACCTTAACTATGCATGGCCTTTGCAGGGGAGGTAGCCGAAACATTAATGGCCAAAATGGCGTGTGTAGACTTCTTTGTCTAATCGAGGGCTTCGACATGTCTTCTTTGGATAATCAGTACACAGAACTCCTTCAAACAGACCGCTTGCCAGACCCTCCATATCTTTGCAATTAATGAGTGAGGTGAGGTTTCAATGACCCTCTCTCTTCTTCATTTATTCCCAGCAGGTACCGGGATGTAGATCTCATCGAATCAATGTCTGGAGAACACAGTGCCCCCCCTCTGAAACTGAATTAGGCACTTTGGGACCCGAGTGGCCAAATGATAAACATTAGCGCCCCTCCTCTAGGCTTGTTCCTTTACAACCAGGTGCGAAAACCACAGGCCCGATTCTAGGCGCTATCGGCATTTCAGGGTTCGAGGTTTCGAGAAGTGAAGTGACGAGGAGGGCTTGCCCCTTGAACTCCCAAATGCCGACGTGACATGGATGTGTGTCATGCGTCATTCAGATGAACGGCCCAAATAGTACATTATTATAAAGGGGGCTGCCCCCAATTGCAGGCTTGCTTGATGTGACCTGGCGCTAATACCGTGAGCTCGGCTTTGAAGATCGCTTATCAGCATTTTGAGGTTCAAGGTTTCAAGAAGTGTAGTGACGAGGAGTGGTTTCCCATCGAACTCTCGAATGTCGATGTGACCAGATCTTGCGCCACGCATCAATGGATCGGATGACCTAGACTTAGCTTTAAAATATAGGCGCTTTCTCTTATGCTATATATCGGGTAACTTGGCAGCCCTGAAATCCGGATGACCATTGATCTACTTCATGGATGGATCTCAGCTGCTGAAAGAAAAACCTTGCCTGCTCACTTGACTCATAACTGGAGAAGAGATCTTTCCACTGCTGCACTTGGGTGTTTCTCGTTCATCCCGCAGACCTGGGTGCCTTAGGCCCAAGACAAGAAATGTCGCTAACATTAGGCTCCATGGGGGATAGAGTCATCCCTGTGATTCTCTAAGAACTCAATCCCCAGCTTCAGTGCCTTGCTGTTGGGCTATGGAGTCATGCTCAAAACATCTCGCTACTGAAAATATAGGCCAAAAAATAAAAGTAAAAAAATAAAGATACATGCTCAAGGGAGCTTATTTATATACAATCCTAAACTAATAAAACACTTTACATGGGGCTAGGTGAAAGCATATTTCCACCATAGCCATTCAAGAAGCTTTCTAGATAGAAGCTCCTTCCTTCTGTCAATGATCATCAGCAGATGGTGTAACCGTGACAGTAGAATGGTTACATTCTTCAACTCCTCCTTATAGGTTGGAGTTGAGATGAAATAGGGTGGCTCAAAGGCATGGGGGAAATGCCACTCCATGTACTCACTGACAAGATCATAGAATGAGTGGAAAATTTTGGAAAATTTATGACAGGTAGCCTCCTCTGCTACACAACTATTCTCATGTGGCTGAATATATCTGACAAGCACAGGTGAGTGGAAAACTGTCGTAGGCTCACTGATCTCGGGTGGTGGCTGCTCACTGATTGGCTATGCATAGAAAAAGAAATGTGCACTCAGTTGTTCCTCTGGTTCCTCCTCCTCTTTTCCGTGCACTCCCCCATCTTGTGAAATGGGAACGGTCTCCCGATCCTTCTCTTCAATCCCAAATGTAAATACATCATAGGAAATCTCATGAAGGAAGAAAGAGCAATCCTCTTCCACAATGGCTTCTTCGTTTAAATCTGAGATAACAGGATCATCGGGGGTAGATGCTAACACATCCAAGAAATCTTCAATAATCTCTTCAAAAGAGCTACTTAGATCATCTGCCTCAAAGACTGGAAACTCCTCTTCGTTGTCTTAAGATTTCAATTTCTCACATTGGGGAGTGGGGAAAATCCCCTGCTCCACTAGTTCACTTAGGTCATCTTCTTCCTCCCGAGCTGGAAAATTCCTTGCACAGTCTTCAGATTTCAACCTTTCTAATTGAACAGCGAGATACTTCACCTATTCCCTCAGCTCACTCAGGGTGTCTTCTTCCTCCCTAGGATCTTCATCACTTCCATAACACTCCTCAGATGCAGACAAATGGGGAGGATAAAGGAATGATTTCTGATCTAGGTTGTCAGGATTATCCTCACAGGCTATGTCAGAAATAGCTTTATTTTGTCCAGAGTTGCGGTATCCCTCACCACAGTTATGAAAAATTAACTCAGAGGGATAAAACTCCTGACAATAGGCGATGAAAGATGCATGAAACTCTGAGAGGGAAGAAATGCTAGCAGGGGGTAAAGAATGATACCATTTACGTGCATCCCCTGCTAACGAGAACATGAACATCTTAAGTAATACATCCTCATGATGTATCTCCCATTGACGCATGAGTTCATGAAACTCACTGAGGGGCTGAGCAGGGTTGTCCTCTTCACATTTTCCAAATATGGGCAAATAATATCCCCATTCATTCAGAGAGGGGGCAACATTAGGAAAACCAGGAATAGCAGAAAAATTAAAAGGAGAAAACCTGTGAGCAAGGATTTTCTCCATATCGAACTAGTGGAGTCGCCAATCGATCCTTGAATCATGGAGTCACTAGGTGAAAGATGCGCAGCTTCGAATGTGTCTGTCCTTGTTCACCATCAAAGGCCATATCCTAACGTTGTTGTTACCCCAGGAAGCTTCTCAGGATGAGAAAGTAGCTGCTGAAACCTTCTCGAGAAAGCTCCTCTGGGTCATCTTTCAGGTGTGCCAACAGTAGCCACAACTGAAACAGTGAAGTGGAAACAATGGAGTCGCTAGGTGCACAGTAGCAATTTTGAAGGGATCTGATGTTTGATGCACCTTCAAAATCAGAGGCTCAATGTCGTTCTGCCCATGGAAAATCTTCAACTTCGTCCCCGGCAATGGCGCCAGAAATGTTAGCGTTAGAAGTCGCTCCTGGATTGCTTGCAGGAGCAAATCCCAACGCCCATCAGTTTTTATGTCACGGTTTAATAAATGGGGTGATCAAATGGGTAAAGACTCAAGAAGATGAAACTTTGACTCAGTAGACCAGTCCTGGTATGTATGCAGTAAGGGAGGTCTTGATCCAACTTCTGTCAGTAAATGGATTAAAGGGTGGTAGAGGGAAGACTTGTGAGGAGGGCGAGCAAGACTACCTCTAGCGACAAACCTTCAGAAGCTTGAGGATAAAAAGCTCGGAAGAGAAGATCCTCTTGGTCTAGAGCCTCAAGGAGTTGAGGGGTGACTCGAATGGATCCTCCAACTTTAAGTCGTTCAGTGTTAAGAAAATCACAGGAACCGATTAGAAACAATGCAACTGTTACAGTGACCCAACCTATGCCATCGTATAACATCTGCAACTCGACTAGATCCTCCAATTCCGAGTTGTTCTAACACAGTATACAAGAGATGTAAAAGAGGTTGACATCCATAAAGTAAGAAGTCTCAAATGCCTTTTACATAAACCGGAGTGACCAAGGCTTCATCAAAACTTTACAATCAGGATCCTTGCTCAACCATCGACCCTTACAAAAATGGAGAAAATGCCTACATATACTCCGAAACAACCACAACAGAAAAAACAAGACGTTGCATTAAAAATATTGTGTCTGCATGTCTTCTGATAGTTTTCCCATGCAGACCTAGGGTGATCGTGCGCCTATGATAGACGCTACTTTAACTTCGCATGGCCTTTGCAGGGGAGGTAGACGAAACATTAAAGGCCAAAATGGCGTGTGCAGACTTCTCTGTCTAATCGAGGGATTTGGCATGGATTCTTTGGATAATCAGTACACATAACTCCTTCGAACAAACCACTTTCTAGACCCTCCATATCTTTTCAATTAATGAGTGAGGTGAGGTTTCAACCACCCTCTCTCTTCCTCATTTATTCCCAATAGGTACCGGGATGTAGATCTCGTCGAATCAACATCTGGAGAACAAAGTGCCGCCCCCCTCTGAATCTCAATTCGTTGCTTTGGGACCCGAGTGGCCAAATGATAAACATTAGCGCCCCTCCTCTCGGCTTGTTCCTTTATGACCAGGTGCCAAAACCACGAGCCCGATTCTGGGCGCTATCGGCATTTCGGGGTTTGAGGTTTCGAGAAGTGAAGTGACGAGGAGCACTTGCGCCTCGAACTCTTGAATGTCGATGTGACACGGATATGCACCGTGCATCCTTCAGATGAACGACCCAAATAGTAAGTTATTATAAAGGGGGCTTCCCCCAATTGCAGGCTCACTTGATTTGACCTGGCTCTAAGACCATGAGCTCGGCTTTGAAGATCACTTATCGGCATTTCGAGGCTCGGGGTTTTAAGAAGTGAAGTGATGAGGAGTTCTTGCCCCTCGAAATCTCGAATGCCGATGTGACCAGATCTTGTGCCATGCGTCAATGGATTGGACGACCCAAACTTAGCTTTAAAATATAGGCGCTTTCTCTTATGCTATATA
>JASDQU010410046.1:0-10512 GCA_032191745.1 Picea mariana | reverse complement strand
GCTATTCGATTATGATTTGAAATTGTTGAAGTGCATTAAGCTAGAATCAAAGTATTGAAGAAAATAAAATAATTAATCCGCATAAGAAATGAAGCTCATAATCTAACAGAATACTCATAAAAATGAAATTAATGTTAACTAATTTAATTATGTTATAGCTAACTGATTTCCTGTAGCTTTCAACTATGAATTAAAACCATATTTAATTGCTAAATGTTACCATTATTTATATGCATCAACAACATGATAAAATTCTCATCAAATGAAACCAACAATTCAAACACAATGACATATAATCAATCTTATACATAGAGTTCAAGCACAACATTTATACACATAAAAATAACACATCAAAAAGATGAAACATTTATCTTTTAAATCTGTTGTGCAACCAACTGCTTGGGATGGACATTCCACCCAATCATAGACTGACTGCTCCAAATCTAAAAATCTAGTCACCCTTGAGCAGAGCCTAGTAATCCAAAAAACATGGTGGTCTCTCATTGCCCACCCACAACTCATAAAACTTACAACCCACTAATATTTCTTACAATTATCCCAATTTACTACTAGCTATCTTTCTCTTAACCCGTCGAACCCAAGGAATGTACCCCTTCACTGATATTCGTCCCTCGGGCATCCCATTCATTTATTAGGGTCTCTCTGGAACAGGTAGCTAGGAATCTCTCAGCAAGGAACTCAAGGGAACCTGCTGCTAGGAAAACTACTAGTAAACAACAACAACCACTTGCTATTTTAGTGCAACCCACTTAGGAGTTCACTCTTTATCCCTAACAACCTGGTTCTTGAGTCTTCATCTAAAAAATGATCCAGATATGCTCCAACATGCTCTATAATTCACCCTCCATGGTTGCACCAACTCCAAGCTCTCTTTCCTACTCTCTAATTGCTCCTCATGCACAAAAAATAAATCGTCTAAAACTTCTCTCTCAACCCATAGAAATTTCCTCCCTTTGGCTTGCTTGTCTTGAATCACACTCTTCCCCAAGATTATTTTACTCAACCCCCATGTGCCCAATAACTTTGGGATGTGACCACTCACACCCATCCTCTTGCATGCATTCAATGATTGGATTTGGGAACACTTGATCATAAATTATAAGGTTCATATACAATTAACAAATTTAGGAAAATGGGTTGAATTAATATACATGGTTATTTCCCCCTTGGACCCCCTATTGGACATTCTCTTAGACCCTCCTCTCTCTTGTGGATTAATTCAGCCCCCATATTTTTCCATGTACCCTTAGCAGCTAGCATCACATTTTATTATTAAAACATAGAAATATAATTCACATATTACATTGCTTTGGCTGTAGCCACACATTATATCTACATAAGTATTAATTAAACCAAGGATTATAGTGGGGGTGTTACATTCCCCCTCCCCTACAATTGTGTGTTGTCCTCAGTGCACACTATGTCGATATACATATATGCAAATTTACATCACAATAAAATAAAAATTCTGCAATTTAACAATTCCAGCAGTAGCTCCAGCCAGAATCTCATGTTCCTCTAAACTTGTCAACCCAAGGAATGCACCATCATTTTATCAAAGCCAACCCAAGGGATGTACCATCTGTTTATCAGGGCTAACCCAAGGAACGAACCATTTTTTTATCAGGGCCCCCAGTGCATTTGGATAGGACTTTGAGATGTTGTTATGGAACTCTAGCTTCTCAAAATAGAGTGTTGCATTCTGCTTTCTTCAAAATTGACAAACAATTGCGGGTATTCTTCCTGCATGTTTTATTCATGCTCCCATGTAGCATGTTTAGGATCATAGTAGGTCCATTAAACCTTTACCAACCCTATGGCCTTATTCTTAAGAAATTTGACTTATTTGACTTTCCTGTCCAAGACGCATAATATTTCCGCCAGAAATCCCCTTCGTGCTCCACCTGGATTACATTCCAATCAATTATGTGGTTAGGGTAAGGTGCACATTTCTTTAATAATGACACATGAAATACATTATGCACTCTCATGGATGCAAGAAATGCTAGCATGTATGGAACTGTCCCTATCTTTTCTAATATTTTAAAAGGTCTACAATATCTTGTTGCCAACTTTGGGAACTTCCTAATCTTAGCAAACTTCTCTTTGCATTCACTTTTAAAAACACATGTTCCCCCACTTTAAAATCTCTAAACACTCTATTCTTTTCTGCATAAATTTTCTTCCTATCCCGGGTAACCTTTAAATTCTTCCTTATCTTTGTCATCTTCTCTTCCATTTCCTTCAATAAATATGGCCCAACAACTACTCTGTTTGCTAAATTATCCCAACTCACTGGTGTGTTACACTTTTTTCCATACAATGCTTCAAATGGAATAATTTTTTTTTTTTTTTTGGTCTGGCGGAATCAACAACTAGTTGGGCACGTGCTCGCGTTACGCATGGCCATGTTATCCAACTAATACCACTATAACCTCCAGGTGTGCCCACGATGCCCCTTACACGACACACATTGTAAGTCGGGGGGAGTTGAACTCAAAACCTCATGGAACTTCATTTTCACGGCACTTGCCAATTAAGCTGCCCCCCCGAGGGCTCAAATGGAATAATTTTCAATGAGGCATGATATCCATTATTGTAAGCAAACTATGCGAAGTGGATATAATATTATCACTTTGATGGATGATCTATCACATACATTTTGAGCATATCTTCAATTATTCTATTGGTCTTCTCTGTTTTCTCTTCTGACTTTGGGTGATACACTATACTAAGATTTAAATTTGTTCCAAATCTTTTGAAAAAACCTTTCGAAAAATTGGAAGTAAATTTTGGATCTCTATTTGAAACTATTTCCTTAGGCACTCCATGTAGCCTAACAACTTCTTTCATATATATATTTATGCAATATTTTCTTCCTTGTGTGTAGTCTTTACTTGAATAAAATGTGCTAACTTAGTCAATTTATCCACCACCGGCATGATGGAGTAATGATGCTTCACTGTTCTGAGCAGATTTGTAATAAAATCAGCCATGACAAATTCCCACTTCCATTCTGGAATGGGAAATGGTTGTAGCAAACCTGCTAGGTGTCTATGTACAGTCTTCACTTTCTGACACTCTAGACATATGGCTATGTAATTAGCCACTTACTTTTCATTCATGGCCAAAAGTATTGGCTTCTTACAACTGCAATTTTATTTTTATATCCTGGTTGCTCGACATACGACACATTATGCATTTCCTTTAGAACTGCATTTTTGAGCTCACTGGAATTTGACACATATACTCTACCTTTGTACATGAGAAATCCATCTTTTTTCAGCTCATAAGAATTAAATTTCTACTGAAAATTACCTTGCTATAATATCTCTTTTATTTTTAAATAATTCTGATATAAATTTTCTACTACAACAATTTTGTCTTTCAGATCTATCCTGTACATGCCATTGGTTGCAATCTGCACTTCATGAGTTCTCCTGCTAAGTGCATCAACCACTTGATTTTCCTTGCCCTTTATATGCTTAATTTAAAAGTCATATTTACTCAGAAATTCCATCCATCTAGTTTGTCTGGCATTTAGTATTGGCTCTCCAAACAAATGTTTCAGACCATAGTGGTCCATCCTTAGCTCAAATTTATTACCCATGAGGTAATGTCTCCACATATTTAATGCATGTACAATTGCTTCTAACTCCAAGTCATGTGTAGCATAATTCCTCTCATGCTCCTTTAATTTTCTGGACTCATAGCATACCACATGATATTTTTGACTGAGAACTCCACCGAGCCCTTCCTTGCATGCATCGGTGCAAAAAATAAATTCTTCATCCAGTTCCACAATCTTCAAGATCGATGGATTTGTCAATATTTCCTTCAACTGCTGAAAATTCTCTTCACACTTGGAATTCCATTCAAACTTTAGTCCCATCTTTTGTAAATAAGTGATTGGACTTGCAGTATTTGAGAATCCTTTTATGAATCTTTGGTAATAACTGACAAGATGAATGAATGATATAACCTTTGTGACATTTCTGGGCATTGACAATGCTCTAATGACCTCTATATTCTCAATATCAACCTCTATCATTGTTTCTGAAATTATATGCCCCAAGTAGTGAATATTCTTTTGATAAAATATGCACTTAGTTTAGAATACAATTTATGTTCTCTCAAAACTTGCAACACCATTCTTAAATGCTTCTCATCTTCCTATTATGAATTAGAGTAGACAAGTATATCATCTAGGAACACACTCATAAACTCTCCAGGTACTCCCTAAACACTCCATTTATTAGGCACATAAAAATAGATAAGGAATTTGATAGTCCAAAGGTACTACCGTGAATTCATAATCCTAAGTATTGTCTTGTTGATGTCTTCTTATTTTATCTTCACTTGATGATATCCTGAACTCAATTCAATTTTGGAGAATATTCTTGCACCTTTTAGTTGATCAAACAGATCATCAATTCTCTACAAAGGATATTTGTTCTTTATTGTGACCTTATTCAACTTCCTGAAATCAATACACAACCTTAAGGTTCCATCTTTCTTCTTCACAAAAGAACCAGGGATCTCCAAGGTGACACACTTGGGTGTATATACCCCTTCTTGAAAATCTATTCAAGTTGCATCTGCAGGTCTTTCAATTCCTATGTTCCCATTCTGTAAGGTGTCTTTGAAACTGGGGAAACTTCTGACACCAAATCAATAGAGAAATCAATGTCTCTCCTTGGTGGAAATCCTGGGATTTCTCTAATTTTTTTTTCAAAATCCCTTGAGACTATATGGTCTTCAATGCTTGCCACTTTTTCTTTGACTTCCTCTTCCATATGGGTTGCAAAAATCCGACATCCCTTCTTGAAACTCTTTTTCAGCTGCATAGATGAAATCTCTCTAACAACTACAACTCTTGGAATTCATTGAACCTTACCTTGCTTCCCATTCTCATCAAGGCATGTGATTGTCTTGTTGTAACAATCTTGGACAACATGGTGTTTTTCCAACCAATCCATGCCAATTAGACAACCATATGAACCCAATGGTATTATGTTTACATCTACCTTTGTGTTGAGTCCATTCATGTCTATTTGGAAATCTTTAACCAACTCATTGATTTTCCTCTTAGCCCCTATGGCTAACCAAACTAACCGAGAATTCTAATGGTTACTTATTTACACATGAAATATTTCAACAATGTTACCATTTATGTAACTATGTCTAGCTCCAGAATCAATTAGAATTGTTACGGGCTAGTTATCAATCTTACCTTCCACTTCAATCATGGGGGATTGATATTCAACTTGCTTGTTGTCCAAGACTACATAAATCCTTGGCATGGTTCCTCCCTTATCTTCCACTGTATTAGCCTCCTAAATGTTGTGGATGACCCACATTATTTCTCCTTTGTGAGGGCAGTCCCTATATAAATGATTTCCCTCACATCCGCAACATTGTACATATTGCTGCCTTGTCATTTTCTCAAATGAATCTGCATTCTTTTGCTCATTTTCGGATGATTGACATTTCTTATTTTCTTGGGTGTTATTCCCGAAAAAGGCTGGCTTAAAACATTTTTTCCTTTGATCCCTTTTCCCCTTCATCTTTTCATTCCAAGACTTTTGGAAAAATGGTCTTCCTCTGCTTTTCTCATAAAGATGCCTTTCTCTCCTCATGGTTTACTCAAAAGTCTTGTGGTTATCATATTGAATCTTGTCACTATAGAAGGAGGGTAAACCACTTAGAAACCTTTTGATTTTGACTTTCTCATCCCTGATGAAGTTAACATACTTCAACAACTCAAAGAAACTTTTCTCATATTCTTCCATGTCATGGTACCCAACTTGAGTTCAAAAAGCACTTTCACATTTCTTTCATAATAATGCTTGGACACATATTCCTTTGAACTACCTCCATGAGATCCTCTTCTCATCAAGTTTCTTGGTTTGCTTGAGCTGATCCCACCACATGGCTTCCTTTTCTTGCAAGTGGTAGGTGACAATTCTATCTTCTACTCGGGATGGGTAGTCATGGAACTAGAAATATTTCTTCATTTCCAACAACTAGGCCTCGATATCGACCTCTTCACCCTTCTTGTGTTCACCATTGAAAGTTGGTGGTTTGATCTTCTTGATTTCACCCTGCAAGATATCTGCCTCATGCCTTCTCTTTTTCCTCCGAACAAGAGACATACTTGGGATGCTCCCTGGACTTGAACGTCCATGAGTTAATTTGGTGGACTACTTTGGAGAATGATGGCACATGCTCATGCTTCTTGACTACCTATCATTTCCATGATCATCCCTTTTACTATGGAATATTGATGTTGACACTTGTCTAACACTAGGTACTTGTTTAGTTCCAGAGTCCTTGTTAACTTTCTTATGCAACATGTTTAATTTCTAAAGTATCTCTTCCCGAGCCTTCATAGTCCTTTCATTATCAAATCTATAACTCTACACTTCCCAATGGAGGCTTCTCTTAGTGTTAGGTTCCTGCCTATCTCTTCTTCCATTTGACCATGTCTCAACATTCCCCATGCAGACCTATGATCTCCTTCTCATGGCTATAATATCCTTGAGCATATTCCATAGCTCCAGTGCTCATATAAGAACCAAAGTTTCTTTCATGTATCTCTAATTTTGCAATAAATGTGCATGTAATAATTACTGTTAGACATGCATAGCATAAAACATTTCGTCATGTAGAATACATGTTATTTCCTCATCAATTTATGAAGGATACATTGAACCAATTCAATTTTTGATTCCCTTGATCCATTCCTATCTGTAACGACTTTCCAACAGTTGTACTCATGCCTCAATCTGAGTTTTGAGCAAAAATTTACAACATTTAAATGTTGCAATTTCCACTCCTTTACTGCTACAGAAATATATTTATTAATTTATAGAATATTTTGTTGCCCAAATCAAATTTCTAGGTGGACATATGTATTCTACTTCTCAATACATTTCCAATGACTATTTTTTTTCCCAAATCCGAGATTTGAGCTGAAAGTTATGGTCCAGAGAAGTTTAGGTTGTTTTACCCAATTTATCCCTGCATGCTATAGGTTCCTTATTTCTCTTCCTACACATTTTTAGGTATTCATAACCCAAATCTGACTGCACCGTTGGCTTCTATGGGTCAGAATATTTCCATTGATTTCTCCTGTGCCCCAAACATATTTCTGAGCACGGAGTTTTGCCTTTTGTAAGTAAATATGGTGCCAAAATATTACCCTCATTATTTTTGTTGTAACTTTCTCATACGAGCTCCATTTGTGCACCATTTAGTTTTGGTTGGCTAAAAACTTCGTTTAGGGCCTCAAAAATGCCTTGCAAGTTAATTACCTTCAAAAACCACAAAAATTAGCAGAAAACTAATTGTTTTACTACTGTAATGGTTCTTGAAATATGAACCATTGATATCAAATCACATGGAAGTTAAGTTTTTGATCCATGCTACATCAATCATCGATGATCGATGTTCTCCTTTGGTGCAGACAACTCTTTTCCCAAGCTGCCGACTTGACCGTCGACCATTGGCCCAACTCCCCGATGACTGATTCACAACACAACACTAAACTGACCGACTCGACAATTGACCATAAAAAAATATTCATTGGTGAATGGAACTCCTCACTGATTCAACCGACTCCTGACCATTGGCCCATCGACGATAGAGGATCCCCGATGACTGTCGAGAACACTTCCTCAAATCAGCTGACCTGACCATTGGCCATCGACCACTTCTAGGCCAATGTGGAAACTTCTGACGTGGCATGACACATCATCCCGAGGTGTCAAATTGGGTGACATGGCACAACATTTGGATGTTGACGTGGCCTGAAACATCATCACCCTCTTTCCTCCATTGACCGATTCTCTTGGATGTCACGAACACCTTGTCGAATTGCCTAACGCCCAACCATAAACACGTTGGTCATCAATGACTTCTCTTGCTTTATTCGAAACACTTCTTCGAATCGCCTGCCATCCGACCATTGATGATTTATCTTGCTCATTCAAAAACACTTTTCCGAATCGACCAGTGTCAACCATCAACCCATCAACCATCGAATATTTCCGTTGGCGATTGAAAATACTTCGCTAGATTTGGCCGACGTCTGAACTGTTGGCCATTAGCAGTTAGAGATGTCTTCTAGCCGAACCAAATTCTTCGTCAGTTTGGCTAACCTGACCATCGACCATCGACGATTTCTCATGGCGAATTTATATGCTTAGAAATTTTTGACCAAAATCCCTAACAAATCTAAGCCTTCGATCTAATCCATTTCAAAAAACCCTCGAAGTGAATCCTGGCCATTGATTGGATCTACCTTTCAAAATGGTTGATACCTTATGGATTTTTAAATTTACCATGATGAATATCATTCTTCGATCTCGAGATCAAAAGAGATCTTGGTTGTCGATTCACCAAATTTTCTGCAACTCTACAATAGCCATTAAAACTTGAATTTTGACCATTTCAAGTCGAATTCATCTCTGCAACTTGCAGATTTACTTCATTAAATTCTCTTAAACATATCTGACTCCTTTAAACTTGAATTTACTCATGAATTTGGGGAATTTCACCTTAATTTTTTTCTGTTCTTCCCCAAATCCACCACAGACAAGTCTGCAACAATGAATTTGTCAAATTCGCATCGGTTCAAGTCCATACAAGCTTGGTGTTTGAACCATACACTTTGATACCAAAATGTAACATCCCCTCGTCCAACTAAGGGAATTACGGTGCATAATACTCATAAAAGAAAAATTTATGTTAACTAATTTAATTCTTTTATAGCTAACTGATTTCTTGTAGGTTTCAACTACGAATTAAAAGCAGATTTAATTGCTAACTATTACCATTATTTATATACATCAACAACATGCTAAAATGCTCATGAAATGCAACAAATAATTCAAATACAATAGCATACAATCAATCTTATACACAGATTTCATGCACAACTTTTTTGGACATAAAAATAACACATCAACAAGACAAAACACTTATCTTTTAAATCTATTGTGCAAGTAGCTGCTTGGGACGCACGTTCCACCCAACCATAGACTAACTACTCAAAATATCAACAACTAGTCACCCCCTAGCTAAGGTTAGTAACCCACAAAAGAGGGTGGTCTCTTGTTGTCCAGTCACAACTCATAAAACTCACAACCCACTGATATCTTCCTACAACTATCCCAATTTTCCACTAGATCTCTTCCTCTTGACTTGCCCAACCCAAGGAAAGTACCCCTTCACTGATCTTAGTCCCTCGGGAGTCCTAATCGTTTATCAAGATATCTCTGGCACAGGTAGCTAGGAATATATTAGTCAGGAACTGGAGGGAACTTGCTGCTAGGAAAATTACTAGTAAACACCATCAACCACTTGTTTTTTTAGTGCAACCCACTCAGGAGTTCACTCTTCAGGCTTGATAACCTGGTTCTTTAGTATTCAACTCCAAAATGCTCTAGATATGCTCCAAAATTTTCCCTCCAAGGCTGCACCAACTCCAAGCTCTCTTTGTTGCTCTCTACTTGCTCCTCATGCACAAAAACCGAATTGTCTAAAACTGCTCTCTCAACCCATACAAATTTCCCCCCTTTGGATTTCCTTTCTTGACTCACACTCTTTCCCAAGATGATCTTACTCAACCCCCATGTTCCTAATAACTTTGGGATGTGACCACTCACACCCACCCTCTTACATATATTCAATGTTTGGCTTTGGGAACACTCAATCAGAAATTAGAAGGTTCATATACAATTAGCAAATTTAGGAAAATGGGTTGAATTAATATACATGGATATTTTTCCTTTGGAACCTCGCTCGACCATTCTCTTATACCCTCCCCTCTCTTATGGATTAATTCAACCTCCATCTCTATTGATGTCCCATTAGCAACAGACATCAAATTTTATTATTAAAACATAGAAACAAAATTCTCATATTACATCACTTTCGCCGTGGCCACACATTATATCTACATAAGAATTAATTAAACCGAGGATTATAGTGGGGGTTTTACACTAGGGATATTCCAAATACTTAAACTATAAATTTCACTTTGTATCCCTTACTGAGCTTTTGGATCGAATATTGAAGGTTTTATCTTGAAGGCAATGATACTGACAAGGAAAAATGTATTGAGGAGATAAAAGTGGTGAATGTAGAACCCATTTCAAGTTTTACACTTTTCTTATGTTGCCATGGTGAAGGGTTTGAGGGCTTTGCAAGAAAACTTCAAACCATATTGGTGTAATTTATGAATGTTTTTGAAAATATGAGGGCATGTGTTAAGAACCAAACAACAATATAGCATAGAAAAACCTCAAGAAAAGTACTCAACGCCTTGAAAAATAAATAATTTCATATAATAAGCCTCTTCGAGGGGGCAACCTCCTTTTACCCCACTTAAATGTTCAAGTACAAGATGATTCAAAATGAAAATGTCTCCTTGGTATATATAGGAGACTAGGAGGTATAATTACAACTAATGGCCTAAAGCTGACA
>JASDQU010410044.1:0-10512 GCA_032191745.1 Picea mariana | reverse complement strand
CAAATTAATTTGACTAAGACCCATATTCGGCAATTTCTCCCCTTAGGTGCCTAGGGAAGAGAAACACTTGCCTTGGTACTTCATTTTAATTAAAAATTTAACACACACATCATTGAAACAAATGCATAACAAAGCATATAAGCAAACTGTAAACATACCATTAAGAGATGCAAACAGTAATCAACACAACACCATGAAAATGAATTAAAGCCTTTTCATATCAATTCCAGTGCTTTTGTACATGGGTTCAATAGCAAAAACTATCTACTTATAAAACCTTCTGTTCTGTTCTCCTATCCTCTTTCTCTATAGCTCTCGCAATGAGAATAATGATACAATACAATACATACGAGGGATATTTCTAGAGTTTTCCCTTCTACACTCTAAGCTATCTAATTGAAATAAAAGCTACAACTACTTTACATTTAATACAATAAATGCCTCCAATCCGACATATGATATCTACGCTCAAGATATGCATTACAATCCCAAAAACATTTAAGGGAAATTACGTCCCTCCAGCTATTACATAAATGTTTCATATTTTCAAATTCAAAATTCCTTCAAAATGTGCGCTGGTGCATATCTAGCTGTCCTCCACTTGTGTGTTCTTGCTTGCCGATGATGCTCCTACATCACTTGTATACCAAATGGACCACACTATAGCAAGAAAGAGACCAAGCAGTGCCAGATTTCACAAATATCTTCCATACCTTGCGCACCAAGATGGGTATCAAAGATTTGGAGCGATATCTAGTGCTCAAGTATCATGTTGCTCTACATAGATACATCTAGACTGAAATGGAATTTCTAGACATCTCATCCTTGGGCGCGGCCTATTGATATGTCGTCAAAATCAAGCAGAAACTCAAACAAAGGACGTGGAAATTTGGGCCTGGGAACCCCTCACAAAAAAAGCCAGGAAAGGGTGGCCCCAACCCACTTAACAAAGGACATAGCAAAGATGGACAATATCAGGACAACCAGTCCAAGCTGCAAGAAAATAAGGACACCGAAAAGACAAAGAAAGATATCGAGAAATGGTGTGACTTCCATAAGAGCCCTTGGAATAACACTGTTGACTACCTCTCAAAGTAGTCATTGGTGTCCGAAGTGAAATCCTTTGAATCAATTGTGGATTCTGACTCTGAGCCAAAACTAGAAAGGGGAATATGGATCATTGACATGGAACCTAGTGCCACCATTGCTACCGCCAAGCTCCAGCCTGGTGAACCAGACGAGCCAGAAGAAGGAGAGCACCTCTTCCATTCAAAAATGTGGGTAAAAGGCACCCCACTGCACTCCATCATTGATAGTTGTATCCATAAGAACCTCATCTCAACATAGTTCATCAAGCGGATGGCCCTGCCAAAAATGCTGCACCCACAACCCTACACCATTGGATGGCTCCATCAAGGAAGGGATTTTCGCATCAACCAATAGTGTCGACTTTCATACAACATCAAGCCCTTCAAAGACGAGGTATTGTGTGATGTTTCTCCTCTCGAAGTTTGTGATTTTATTTTGGCCCAACCTTATTTATGGAAATGTCATGTTGTATATGAGTCTAGGCCTCATAGTGTTATTATTACTTTGAATAGGAAATTGTATAGGATACCCGAGGCAGTTCCACCTAGTGTTATTTCCTTGATCTCTACTAAGAAATGCAGGAAGGTCATCTCTCAGACGGGGAAGTTTTTCTTCTTCATGATTTTCTCTCAGAATAAGCGAAAGATCACAGCCAGATCCAGGGTCTCTGTGGCCGGCCTCTCCACACAACAGAAGCAAGTAGATAAGGTCGTGGAAGATTACTCATATATCTTCTCCTCACCTATCGGGGTACCTCTTCACTGTAAGGTGAAGCACCCCATTGATCTCACCTCTGATGCACCATTTCCCAATGGGCTAGTCTATCACCACTCTCTGTTAGAGAATGAGGAGATCAAGCGATAGATCCAAGAACTTCTCCACAAGGGGCACATCCATCCCATATCATCACCTTGTGGGAGCCCAATCATGCTAGTACAAAAGAAAGATGGAACTTGGTGACTCTGCATTGATTACCAGGCTCTAAATAAAATCACAGTCTGGAACTGGTATCCAATTCCCCGAATCGATGACATCCTTGATCAACTCACTCGGGCCTATGAACTATGAAATCATTGCAGGTAATTTATACAAGATGGGCGCAGATAACATTTTCAGAAGGTGTGTATTAAACATGAAAGACCTGGAGTTTAACAATAAGTTCATGAAGGTATAGATGGAGGACACTATGTAGGAAAATATACCGCACAAAAGGTATTGTGTGCAGGATTATGGTGGCCAATAGTTCATAAATATGCCAAGGAATTTTTCAAGAACTGTGATGTCTATTAGAGGGTTGGAAAACCGAACAGGAGGGATGATATGCCCCTAAGACCATAAGTAACTCTACAGGTATTTGAAAAATGGGCAATAGATTTTGTCAAACCTATTAATTTGTTGGGCACAGGCCCATTTTGGGGAAAAGGCATGACATGGAGGCGAGATAGTTGGCAGAAAATCATGCAAGGCGCGCATGCAAGAGGAATGGAAAGAAAGACAACTGGCAGAAAAGCACCGGAAGAGAGAGCGCATGCAGAGGAGAAAAGAACGCAAGACCAACAAGAAAGAAGATCTAATTACCTTAGGGTTTTGGTAAGAGAATGTAACGATCGATGAGCCAAGAATAGACATAAATAGACACCTAGGAGGTCTAGGGGAGGGGTTTCTTTGATGGTTGTTATGAGTTACTTGCATGAGATAGAGTAACATGTATGTGACACAATTATGGTCAAGTACCTTTTTGTAAGTTTTTGAGCTATGGGAGGGAAAAGGGACTTGACCTTGAGGGTTAGATCGCAAGCTGAGGATCTTGGTGCGATCCAGTCAGCCTCGTAAAGGTCATGGAGTCCGAGTGATGGATGTATGAATGAATTTGTAGTGTGAGTGGCACCTGGCATGACAGACCTATAATAAAAGAGCCCTAGAGACAAATCTTTGTGCGCGTAGCCCAAGAGCGCAAGAACTACGATAATTCATGTGTTGTGTGAAATGAGTGTTGGTTATATATTTGTTGTTAATGGTTAAATCTTATATAAATTCTTCATTGAAATAGTTAGATCTTTGGATTTTCATGCATACATAAGGAACAACAGGATAACTAATATCTATGAGTGACAAAGTATTTCTTAAAAAAATAAATAGAATCCACAACATGCCCTAACATATCCCCACTTAATCCTAGACTGAAAGCACTTGAGAATTGTAGTAACCCATTAAGACTATCTCGGGTGAGACCGCGCAGTACACTCAGTGTACTGTGTTGCCTTCTGGTTTACCAGAAGGGCCAATAGTTTTATAGGCTTTGTTGGAACCCTAGTAGACATGAACCTGGGTCAACCATTTTAAAAGCATAGCTCAAATAAGAAACCAACAAATGTTTATGTTGTCGGTTGGAACAACATAGGATTGAGTAGATGAAATCTCTTGAAAACCTGGTATAAGAATGGGTGATCTATTAAAAGACTGTAAGATCTGTGAAAGGTGGGTCAAAGGAATACCGAATCGAACGACAAGAAGATGAGAAGAATGTGTCACTAGAAGGGGATGTTGAGACCATGGAATCCCCCAAAAGTAGAGATCGAAAGCTGGCTAAAGACAAAAGAGATAGAGTTTGCGCAGAAAGATAACAGAAGCCCTAGAGTAACACTGCACAAATATCTTGAGAAGTATGTGTTTACTAATCTTCATTAAGTCTTTTTCTGTTATTTTCCACACTTATTGTAGGAGTGGATATTGAGGTTGAAGGATAACAATGCAACAAATCATATTTGATAGTTAGAGTGGACCCCAATTTAGATCACATAGTTACAATAAGTGAATAACAAATTCACCTGCGCAGTAGATTTTTGGTTCAACAGGATTGTAACAGGCTTTATAACATAATGTGCAGTAGATACTGCAAAGTCGTACAGTGAAACAGAGCAATATTTTCTATGCAGACCTCAAGGAAGGTATATTATATCTTTGTATACTTCTATTAAGATCTTGTTTTATAACAAAGGTGTAATGCCAATGGAATCAAATAGCTAAAAATTCCCTACATGCATGGGGAAAGGGGGGAAGCACTGACAGAAAAAGGAGAAATGGAAGGAGAAGTGGACAAAGGAAAGAAGAAGAAAGCCTTGGATGCAATCATGATGGATGAAGACTAGATCAAGTGGATCATGGAGACACCTGGAAAGACATGCAATGGAGTACCATACCAATACAAGGTGAATACCAAGAAGAGAGTCATAGCCACGAGGGAAGAAATGGAAAGTGATGAAGAATAGGTAGAGGATCTTCGGGTTGTGTAGAAGATTGAGGAAATTTTGTGAGCAACATATGAGAGGAATACAAGAGGTCCAAGAGCAGGAATACAAGGCAACAATCGTATCCATGTTAATGTCAGTGTGGAACCCATGAACCCATGTGAGACTAATACACCAACATGAACATCATCATTTAGACAACTGATTTTCGGGAGAAGGAGGATAAAAGGAAGTACATCCACACAAGGAACACCAACTGGGGAGCCAGTTCAGAAAATATTAGTCAAGGGTCTACACCACACAAAAGTAGTATTCCAACACAATTTGCAATGGTAGGACATGAACTCACCATTCAGTTACCAGAATTTTGAGGAGAGGTAGCAGAAGACCTGGAGAAACACTTATTCATTTGTGCAAAGATGTGGGAAGCAAAACTTATAACTGATGAAGACACTAAACTTGTGCAGCTAACCATTACGCTAAGAGACTGGGCACTAGAATGGTACATGAGTCTAGATGTAAACAATGCACCTGGGATGACAAGGACACTAACAAGCATTAAGAATTTATTGATTAATGAGTTCCAGAAGCTGGGCTTAAAGGATCAATACATGAACGAGATTATAGAAATCCGACAGAAACCAAGAGAATCTGTCTGGGAAATTGACCATTGATTTAAGCAATTGAAAGGGAAGTTGAGGTATGCCATGACATATATGCAACATAGGCATCTGTTTGTGAATTATCTATTACCGCACCTGAAATACCCACTCAGGAAAAAAAAATTCCAATCTCAACCATATTATCTTCAGGCATCCTCGCAAATGGAGGAGAATAAGTACCACAAGATAGATCCAACAATAGAGGAATTGGAGGAGGACATGAATAATCTTACCTTCCAGCTCAATCAGAATAAGGGAAAGGACAAGCGAGAAGCTATTTGGTGTACCACATGTAGAACATAAGGGCATCATAAGAACGGATTTCCAACATTCACACAGTATATGGAAATAGGGATGCCAAATACTTTGCCAATAGGAGGACTCGGGTGTGAAATTTGCAAGATGCACAGGCATGATTCATATCGTTTTCCTATGATGCAGAAATACCAGACAGTACCAAAGAATGCATACTGCACTTTTTTCAAGTTAGTAGGGCATGATGACAAAGACTGCAAAATAATGGATCTGATGAGGGAAAGGACATCAGACACATATAGGGTGCAATCCGAACTGATGACCAGACAAGTTTCACTGCAATTCAATCAGGCACCACCATAGCATAACAACGTGCAACTACAACAATATAACAATGCACAACCACAGTATAACCCTGCGCAATATAATCAGGTACCTCAATACAATACACCATGCAGAGATCGAGTTGGGTACAGAGGAGGTGGAATAGGCAGAGGAGGTTTTGGACATAGAATAGGTCCAGTAGTGTGCCATAAATGCTAACAACCAAGACACTATGCAAGAGAATTTCCACTTCCACCAACGGCTTGTATGTATTGTCGCGCATCGGATCATGACACAGAAGAATGTCCGACACTATTAGTAAAGATCCAGGAAAATATGAATGAGAACAATAAGAATGTTCAATGGATTTCAGTAGAAGTGAGGGATGGAGGAAGAAACATCAACATAGTGACACGCGAAAGTTCTAAAACAAGAGTTGATGCGGCTAAACAAGAACCAGTACAACACCATTGGATAAAGAAGAATATTGAGACACCCAAGCGATTTGATGTAGAAAAGGAGAGGGAGACATTTAAGGAGGCCAAACAAGAATCTCTCAAGAAGAATTTTGTGTCTACATCTATCATGAAACATAATCAAGACATACCAACATATGAAATGCCTTCAGCACTGGATCATATCAGTGAAGTCCACCCGGGAAACCAAGTAAGTTGTATTAAAACTTTCCTGCAATAATGTATTCAAGTATTTAAGGATCCATCATCTCTCTCAGTATTATAGATTATGTTAGATATATGTACCACAAATTATGAGGGGAAGTTAGAATAGAGGATAGTCAATCACCTCCATGCCATAAGGAGAACCTTCTGAGAGTTTAGATTGAATGCCAACATCGAATGTTTTAACATGGGCGATGTAATATTAGATCTGGGATTTGAAGTGAATGTATTTCCCAAAAATACATGGCAATGCATGGGAGAACCTATCTTAGGCTACTCACCAGTCCAACTGAAGTTAGCAAACCAACACAGAGTTCTACCAATATGGAGGCTGAAAGGAGTGATAGTAGATCTGGATGGAGTGCACACTAAGATCATATCCAACACTATTGGGATTTGATTGGGCATTTGAAAATCAAGAAATAATCAACCTGAAGACCAGGAAGATGACGTTTGAGTGAGTAGAATATAGGGTTATCACACCTCTAGATCCATCGGAAGACAAAATATTCATGGAACCAACATGCCTAGATCTAGAGGAAATTAACTAGATATACCGAACCACCGCGAGCACCGAATA
The DNA here is from genome assembly GCA_032191745.1 of Picea mariana. NCBI lineage: Eukaryota > Viridiplantae > Streptophyta > Pinopsida > Pinales > Pinaceae > Picea > Picea mariana. Next base: position 3,674 of record JASDQU010410044.1, on the reverse strand, counting down.
TTACATCAATCCAACTGTCAATTGTGTACTTAGATGAATAAGTATCACATAATGTGCTTCCGACTTAGGCACAGGCCTAGAGAATTGGCATAAGCACCTACATGATGTCTCAACTAGAAGATGCACACGAATAGACTGCGCAGTAAGGTGGGATGGGACAGAAATCAGAGAACCTCCAAGTTTCCATGAAATTAATGACTTGGAATAATTCCTAATGAGATATGAGGAGGAAGTATCAGATAGTCAGAGATAGTTGGCTCTCAACATCACACTTAAGTCTACACCTGAAATATGGTGGGGCACACACAAAGAAAAAATCAAGGACTGGTACCAATGCAAAATAATATTTCACATCAGATTTGGCGTAGAGAAAAAGAGGAACACAAATCATAAATACAATGGACAGGGGGAAATAGTGGAACACTTGGAGAAGTGAAAAGCGCTGTGGAGAATGACACCCCTAGGGGAATGGTCACATCACTTTGTACACAAATTAGAGGGCATCCCAGCAAACTGGTACACAGACCAGGAACTACGCAATGGAACTATGAGTTGGACAATATTACAACAAAACTTTACAGTCACTTTCTCATTTGAGCATGAGAAACCCAACATAGATACAACACTTAAACAAATAAGAGGGGTGATATTCATTAAGGAACAAAAAGTTGAGCTCATAACAGAAGAACAACAACAGAAAAGATAGACAATGAAAGAATTGTTTTCATGCTACCATGTATAGGAAGAAGGACCATATGAAGACGACCCACATGATATTCATATCGAGGAAGTTGAAGGAAGAAGAGAAGTGGAAGGTCCACCCCTAGATTCAGAAGTAATTGTTGCACCGATCAAGGTGAAAAAATTCAACATTGGGATAGTTGAGAATCCCAAAATGGCTAGCATTGGGGACTACTGAGATGAGAAAATAGTGGAAAGGATAACAGAGTTACTACGTGAGTACAATGACTTGTTCCCAATGACCTTCACAGAAATGAAGGGTATTGCAAGAGAACTTGGAGAGATGAAGATTCCTCTCAAACTAGAGGCAATACCTACCAAACAAAGGCCTTACAGATTGAATCCCATATACAAGAAAAAAGTAAGAGAAGAAATCGATAGGATGTTGGAAGCAGGAATCATAAAACCTGTAGAAGAATCATAATGGATAAGCCTCATGGTAGTTTAGGAGAAGAAGCAAGGAGGCATCAGAATCTATGTAGACCAGAGAAATATCAATGATGTTGTCCTACATGACCCCTTCCCTACACCCTTTACAGATGAATTCCTAGAAAATGTGGGAGGGAAGGAAGCATACTCATTCACTGATGGATTCTCAAGCTACCACCAAATCAAGATAGCACCAGAAGATCAGTACAAGACTACCTTTGCAATAGAATGGGGATGCTACCAGTACACATTCATGCCTTTTGGACTGAATAATGTGGAAACAATTTTTTCCAGAGTAGTCATTGTTTCCTTCAAGGAATTCATCCATCAGCTTCTAGAGGTATATTTGGAGGATTGGACAATGTACATATTGCTGACGGATCATGTAGAGGTGTTGAGGATGATGTTAGAAAGATGCAGGAAATACCAGATATCCTTGAACATTAAGAAATGTATATTTGGAACACCCTTTGGAATTATGTTGGGTCACATAGTATGCAGACAAGGTTTGATCATGGATCCTGCAAAGATTGCAGTCATTGTGAAATTACCACCACTGAAATTAGTGCACCATTTTAGGACCACATTGGGACATACAAGATACTACATAAAGTTTATAAAGGGATATGCACAGATCACTGCACCAATGGAGAAATTTCTCAAGAAGGATACTAAGTTTCAGCGGAATGAGAAATGTCAGCGCGGATTGGACACTTTGAAGGAGGCGATGGTCACAACACCCATATTAGTCTTTCCATACTGGGAGAAGACATTCCATGTACACGTAGATGCATCAACCATAGCCTTGGGAGCTATTTTGGCATAGCCAGGAGCAGGAGAATTGGATCATCCTATAGCATTTGATAGAAGAAAACTGTCAGAATCAGAACAAAACTACAACAGTACAGAGAGGGAAGGCCTAGCTGTGGTCTACTCACTTCAAAAGTTTAGGAAGTACCTACTTGGAAAACATTTTAAGATGTTCACATATCATTCATCCCTTAAGTACCTAGTCAACAAGCCAATGTTAGGGGGGAGAATTTGTCGATGGTTACTGTTGTTTCAATAATTTGACTTTGAAGTCATAATTAAACCAGGGAAGATGAATACAGGACCTGATCACTTGTCAAGGGTCACCAATGGCAAGGAACCTACAAACTTAGAGGATACCTTACCTGACACGTAGTTATTTTTAGTTCAGATCGTGGATGATTATTTTTCTAACATTATTGAGTATTTAAGTACAAGGACTACGCCACAGGAATTTAGCACCGCGCTGAGCAAAAATCTAGTTGTACAAGCAACGAACTACCAGTTGATCATCGGGAATTTATATAAAATGGGGGCAGACATCATATTGAGAAGATGCATGCTAGAACATGAAAGGCCTAGGATACTGGGAGAAGCCCATGAAGGAATAGTGGGAGAACACTATGCAGGAAAAGCTATCACGCAGAAGGTACTACGCGTGGGATTATAGTTGACAACTATTCATAGAGATGCAAAAGAATATTGTCAACAATGTGATGTGTGTCATAGGGTCGGAAAACCAAATAGATGGGATGAGATTACCTTATATCCACAAGTGACACTACAAGTATTTGACAAATGGGCTATCGATTTTGTTGGGCCAATTCACCCACCTGCAAGAAGATTAGGTGCGCAATACATTATTACTGCGACAAAATACCTCTCAAGATGGACAGAGGCATCCCCAGTTAAAGATTGCAGCGCAGAGACAACAATACACTTCATGTTTGAACATGTGCTCACCAGATTTGGATGTCCGAGGATTTTGATGAGTAACCAAGACACTTACTTTATCAATAACACTATCAGAGCTCTAACTAAAGAATTCAAGGTCTACCATAAAAAAAAGTATGCCATACCATCCTCAGGAAAATGGAACAGTGGAAGCCTTCAACAAGATTCTAGAGAATGCCTTAACGAAGATTTGCAATGTCAATAGGGAAGACTGTGATTCAAAGATACCAGTAGTATTATGGGCATATAGAACTACTTGTAAGAAGTTGTCGGGACAAACACCATTCATATTGGTATATGGACAAGAAGCAATGGTGCCACTAGAATTTTTGGTACCCAATCTACGCGTAGTAGTGATTATGAACATGACAGAATGAGGCGTAGTATAGGAAAGGTTAAGTCAGTGTATGAGAATGGAAGAAGATAGGATTATAGCAAGGTTCCACCAAGAAGTATAGAAAATCAGGGACAAAGAGTGGCACGATCGACATATCAAGATAAAAAGTTTCAAGGAAGGAGACCTAGTCCTACTGTATGACATCAAGTTTTTTCAGCACCCAGGAAAGTTCAGAATGCATTGGTTGGGACCATATGAGGTCAAGATTGTCACAGACGGAGGCGTTGTATAGATGAAGGACTTAGGCGGAATAGAACTCGGAGGAATGGTCAATGGGAGTCGACTAAAGATGTACAAGGACAGTCGACCACCATAAACTTGAAAGTTACCGCGCAGAACAAAT
>JASDQU010410043.1:0-10528 GCA_032191745.1 Picea mariana | reverse complement strand
TTCAACAACAGAGGCAGAGTATGTTACTGCTACAGAGGCTAGTAAAGAGATGATTTGGTTACAAAGGTTTATGGAGGAATTGGGAAAGAAGCAGGAGAACAACAGGTTGTACTATGACAGTCAGAGTGCCAATCACCTTGCAAATAACTCAGACTTCCATTCGAAGACTAAGCATATACAGTTGAGGTACCACTTCATACGATCCATCTTGGAAGATGGACAATTGAAGCTGGAAAAGATACACACTAGCCAGAATCCTGCAAACATGTTAACAAAGGGAGTAACCATGGAGAAACTGAGTTCTTGCTCAGTTTCAGTTGGCCTTCAAGAATGAAGATGAAGATGAGAAATTTTCCAGGTCCAAGAAGGTTCAGAGTCCAGCATATACAGCAGCGGTGGAGTTGTTGAGATCAGTCTCCAAGTGGGAGATTGTTGGTTGTGGAGCCTGATTATCTTCCTGGTTTAGAAGTCTTTTACTTTCAATCGTGTTTATACCCCATGAAGTATTTACACCCCAGAAGTATGTACACTCTTCCACGCGGGTTTTGTTGTAGGTTGTATCCCTTCATTTTGCTAGATAATAATAAAGAAAGGACGTGGAAATTTATCTAGTGGACGTAGCCCACACTGGGTGAACCACGTAAATTTGTGTCTCTCTTGTTTTGTGTATCTTCTGTGTTTTGTTTTCACATTTGTTTTATTTTATTGCTCCGTGGTCCTGTTTTTCTAACACTTAATGAATGGCATATTTAGAAATTATTTGGATAAGTTTGTCATAGTATTCCTGGATGACATACTTATCTATTCTAAGTCTGAAGAGGAGCATGAACATCACTTAAGACTGGTATTGAAAGTACTGAGAGAACATCAGTTGTATGCCAAGTTGAGTAAGTGTTCTTTTTATCAAGAACATATCCATTACTTGGGACACATTATGTCAGAGCAGGGCATAGCAATAGATCCAGAGAAGATCGAAGCCATTAGAGGATGGCCAACACCCAGAAATGTGTCAAACATCAGATCTTTTATGGGATTAGTTGGCTACTACAGAACGTTCATAGTAGGGTTCTCTAAGATCACTCATCCCATAACTTATTTGCAGAAGAAGGGAACTAAATTTGAATGGACACTCAAGTGTGAAAAGAATTTTAATCTACTGAAGGAATTACTTACTAGTGCACCTGTGTTAAAGATTGTTGACCCAGATGAAAGTTTTGTGGTATGTACAGACGCATGTAAGGAAGGACTTGGGGGAGTCCTCACGCAAAATGGGCATGTCATTGGATATGAGTCCAGAAATCTTAAGGAACATGAGAGGAACTGTGCCACGCATGACTTGGAACTTGTTGCCATTGTTCACGCCTTGAGGATGTGGAGGCATTATCTCATGGGGAAGAAATTTGAATTAAGGATAGACCACATTGACCTGAAGTATATTTTGAACAGCCAACATTGAATACTAGTCAAACAAGATGGTTGGAATTTCTAAGTGAATATGACTTTGATATCAAGCATATCAAGGGAAAGGAGAATAAAGTTGTTGATGCACTTAGTAGAAGAGTGCATATCATGCATGCTACTGCTTTCAATATGCATCAGTCAGATTTGAAGAGAATAATTTTAGATGGCCTTGTTACAGACCAGCATTACCTACAAGTAAAGGAAAACTTACAGCAAGGAGATGTACAGCAGAAAATAAAGGAGTATGAGATAAAGGAAGATGGATTACTCATGCATAAAAATAGAATCTATGTTCCTAGTTCTGGAGAACTGAGGAATTTGGTATTGAAGGAAATGCATGATGTTCCTTATGTTGGACATTTCGGTTACCAAAAAACAATTACAGTAGTAAGAAGCCAATTCTTTTGGTCGGGAATGAAGAAGGATGTTTTTTATTACATCGCTTGATATATGGAATGTCAGAAGGTGAAGGTTGAGCATAGGCACCCAGCAGGTTTGCTACAGCCATTGCCAATCCCAGAGAAGAAATGGGAAGTGATCACCATGGATTTCATCACAGGATTACCCAGAACGAATAAGCAACATGATTCAATCATGGTGGTGGTTGACAAATTAACAAAGGTTGCTCATTTTTTGCCTGTGAAGACAACGCATACAGTGGCTAATATTGCAGAAATTTTCATGAAGGAAATTGCTAGGTTGCATGGGATACCTAGGATAATCGTCTCGGATAGAGATACAAAGTTTACCTCCAATTTATGGAGGGGATTGTTTAAAGGATTTGGCACAAATATGAACTTTAGCATAGCATATCATCCCCAGAAAGATGGGAAAACAGAGAGAGTCAATCGAATAATTGGAGACATGTTAAGAATGTATGTGATGGATAATCCATCTAAGTGGGAAGATTACTTACACTTGGTTGAGTTTGCATATAATAATGGGTATCAAGCTTCATTGAGAATGAGACCATTTGAATCCCTATACGATAGAAAATGCGATACTCCAGTAAGTTGGGACAACCCAGCAGATAGAGTGGTACTTGGGTTGGAGTTTCTCAAGGACATGGAAGACCAGGTGGTCAAGATCAAGAAGAATTTAAAGGTAGCTCAGGATAGACAGAAATTTTATGCAGACAAGAATAGGACAGCTAGAGAATTTAAAGTAGGGGAGCATGTACTTTTGAAAGTGAAGCCCAAGAAAATCTCTTTGAAGTTGGGTAGTTGTACAAAGTTGGCATCCAGATTCTGTGGTCCATTTGAAATATTGGACAGAATAGGTCCAGTTGCACACATTACCTGCTTCCATGGATGTGCATAATGTATTTCATGTCTCTTTACTAAAGAAATATGTACATGATCCTAACCATGTTATTGATTGGCGTCTGATTCAAGTAGAGACAGAGGGAGATTTTCAGGTTCAGCCAGTGCAGGTATTGGACAGAAAAGTCAAAATGCTCTGGAATCGAGTTATAGAGCTGGTAAAAGTTCAGTGGACCTGCTACGGCCCTGAAGATGCTACCTGGGAGCATGAAGATTCCATGCGGGTAGAGTACCCACGGATTTTTGAATAAATTTGAGATTTTGATTTCTATTTTGTATATGCACTAAGGACAGTGCCAAAATAAGGCGAAGGGGATGTAACACCCCAGGTTTTGAACCCCCATTTTAAATAATGTATTGTTACAATGATGAGAGGCTAGAGTGCCCAAACAATTATTAAAAGGCCAGTGTGCCCAATACATGTAATTTTTTTATCATTATTAATAATAAGTACATGGTTGGTTGCTAGAAGGACAAGGACTAGAGTTATAAGGGGCTATGATTCCACAAGAGAGCAGGCTTGAGGGGCTAAGTGTTTATTCCTATTTTAATTTCCCTTTTGTCTAAGGAAGGGGATCGATTACGTAAGCTTCTTGGGGAAGGTCGGGAGGTTCTTGATTCCCCATGAGTGATACTTAAACCCATTCCTGGTCTGATTGTGGGGTTGGTCGTTGGTCGTTGGTCATTGGTCTTTGGTTGATGTTCATTGGTCGTTGGCTCGTCCGCTCCTTCCCTTCTGCATTTTGTGCCATTCTTTCCCTCACACCCTTCCATGCACTAACTTACCCATCCATTGATCCATCCTCACCTGCGTCTTGGCTTGGTAAAGGGAAAGGAACTGCTGAGAATTAGCCACAGGGTAGTTGGTTGTAATGGTCGTTGGTGCAATCCAGCCATGACCTGGGGCCTGCATGTCTGAGATGCATTGGCATGTGCCCTGTTTTTCTCACAATTGCGAGTCCTGAGAGTTCTAGCATTGAGATTCTGGACCATCTATGCTGGAGGCCCCAAAATAAAGGAGAAGGATTGCCTGAGGGACTGTGTGGCAGAGAAAGGTGGAGGTACATTCTCTTGGGTGGTACAGGTTGGGTAGAAGAGAGTTGGGTACTTGGATTATTGTGGGTGTGGGGAAACCTGTGAGAGCTTGAGAGTTGACTGGTTTGGGAAACCAAGAACACTCTAGAACCGTCCTTGTGGATTCATAGCCCTAGCTTGGGGGTGACACTATTGTTGATATTTGGAGCAGTGGTGTCTACGATTGGGTGGAATGTCCTTGGTCTGCAGCCAGTTGGTGTCACCTTTTTATAAAGATAAGTGCTCTTTGTTGTGATATTATTGTCTGTGTATGAATGTATTCTGCTGTGTATTTTAATTATCGTTTAACTAAATCTTAGGTTATGCATGCTTGCTGGATATTGTTGTGCATGTCGCTAAATCTTGTATCTTATGTGTTATTATTAATTAAAGAAGGTATCGATAAGAGTACAAAGTTTGAGGGTGGGATTGAAGGTAGCATGCCCCGGCCTGTGGGTGGTTGGGGATGTTACACCTGTGGGGTTGCTTCTTCTTGAGGATTCTCTAACAGATCAATGATGAATTTTATTCCCAAAACGTCGCAGTTCCACTGCGCCATCATTTTTGTGAGGCCCTGACCCTTAATCAGTTTTGTGAGGCCTTGACCATGTATTCCAGCATGAATGTGATCCACTTACCTCTTCTTCCCTCAAGTTCAGTCCGAGTTAGGATGTCTTTGACTGAATTCTTGGGCACATAAGCGATAATGTGGGAATGCAGGATATAAGTCATGAACTCCTTGAGGGCCTTCACCAAAGCGTATGATTTTTTTTCCATAATATCATACCTCATAGTGGGGAATCCCTCAGCGTCCTACTGAAGTAGGATATGGGATTTTCAAAATTTTGGTCGTCCTTCTGTAATAGTACACCAGTGATGGTATGCTCTGAGGTAAATGAGAACAAGATGAAATCCTTTGTGAAATCTGGGTTGGCTAATATGGGAGCTTTGGTCAGCACTATTTTGATGTCTTCGAACAATCTCTTGGCTTCGGTTCTCCATTTGATCTCATTACCTTTCGTGAGAATACTTGTGATATGCTTTATAATTTCAGCCAGATTCAAGATGAATCTCCTCAGGAAATTCACCTTTCCCAAGAAGGATTGTACCTCCTTCTTGCTCCGAGGAGTGTTAATCTTCAGAATTCCTTCTACCCTGCTAGGATCTACCTTTATACCTTCGTTTGAGATGATGTGCCCCAACATTTTCCCTTCTTTCATTCTGAAATGTGACTTCTTCGAATTCAGAGATATGATGAACTTTTTGCATTTCTGGAAGACCTTCTTCATATGCTCAAGATGTTGTTCGTCGGAGTCGGAATACACTGTGATATTGTCCAGGTAGATTACGATAAATTTGTCCCTTCCTCAGCAAATGTTATATACATATCTCTCTGGAAGGTGGCTCTAGCGTTCATAAGACCGAAAGGCATCTTAGCATACATGAACGTACCCCATGGTGTCGTAAAAGTTGTCTTTTCTCGGTCATCCGGGTGTACCATGATCTAATTGTAACCTGAAAATCCATCCAACATAGACATATTATGGGACCCAACTACCTTCTGCAGGATATAGTCCATCTTAGGGAGCATATATTTTTCCTTGAGGTATACTCTATTCAAGTTCCGAAAATCCATGCACAACCTTATTTCGCCGCTCTTTTTCCTTACAGGCACCAGGTTGGAAACCCATTTCGAAAATCTTAAAGAAACAATAATTTTGGCTTCAAAGAGTTTCTTTACCTCTTTTTCAATTAGTGACAACAATAGGGGATTGATCTGTCTTAGCTTTTGCTTGAAAGGTTTGTGATCTTCTTTGAGAGGAATGACGTGTTGAATCACTTTAATGTCGTAGAATTTCAAGTCATCATAACTCCAGGAAAAAACGTCAGGAAAGTCTTTTATGAGTTTGATGTAGTCCTGCTTGACCTCCAGACTGAGCATCTTTGATAACTTGACTATCCTTGGATTCTCCTGGGTCCCGATGTTGTAATCCTTGACGTCCTCATCGTTCGTAGTGATATTGGGATTTCTAGCTACATCGTTTTCATCAAACAACTTTTCCAACGGAACTAATCCCTTGGGGATGATGTTATTTTTTAGATGTATTATGTCCCTCCCAGATATCTGGTTCTGAAAGGGGTCATCATTACCACGCACAGTCGCGCTTCCATATTCGTCGCAACAACACTCATCATCTATGTTCATGTTGGCGAACTCGTCGCTCACTTGTAGAAATCTCTCCTCTTGTTTGTCATCTTCAAACACTTGCCAATACTTGATATTATCGAGTATCATCGGTCGGTGTTTGACTTCGATCTTGTACTTTCTGTTGGGAAAAATTGGAATTTTAAAAACTGAAGTCGAGTTGGCCAAGGCATCTGCAATTTGATTCTGCCCCCTTGGGATCGCTGACAAATTGTACTCCGAGAATTCTTCGATGAGGTCCAGCACTATATTCATGTATGCTCTCATTCTGGGGTGTTTGGACTGGTATATACCCTTCACTTGATTTATGACAAGCTCAGAGTATCCATGTACCGCTATCCTCTTTTCACCCAACTCTTTCAACATTGTTAGACCCAAAATCAATGCCTCATACTCCGCCATGTTATTTTACAATCAAAGGCGAGTTTGTAAGAGCACAGTTTTGAGCCTACCTTGGGAGGATTTATCCATACATCGGCCCCTACTCCTTCCTTTTTGAAGGCTTCATCGAAGCTCATGTTCCACATCTCATTCTCCATGTGGTTCCTCGAGTCTGTGCACTCTTCTGCTCATCGTGTGGCTTTATCCTTGACAGTCATAACAGTCGTCAGGTCTTCCCCTTCAAAACTCAGGTCATTGTAAAATATGGAGGAGTCGATCTCAGTGTCAACAGAGTAGATAGGGTGGTTATTCAGTTGGGTCTTGCTACTCACCATGAATTTGAGTAGCACCTCTTTGTACAACCGTCTCTCTTGGCTGAAAATCAGGATAGTGGCATACGACATATCCATTTGCAAGGTTCCCTTCAATTTTGCGTCCCATGATATGGATAATAGCACGCTGAATTTAGGGGGTATGTCAGCCACAACCACGTCCATAACCAGATTCTTGGAAGGGATTTGGGACAGCGACACAACCAAATATTTGATCAGACCCAAGCATTTCACTTTCCTCGAGTCAAAGGAGAAAAGATCTTTATAGGGCCTGGTGATGTCCAAACCTAACTCGTCCATGACCACTTTGGGCATGAGATTGTGCAACGCGCCTAAATCCAGCACGGTGTTATGCAAAGTCATGTCATGGATTTTGATGCTAACATAGAGAGGGGAACGTCCTCAGTATCGCCCATTTCTTCCATACGCAGACCAAACAAAATGGTGGGGTGATCATCTTGGACGTTCAAGGTATCGGGGGTCTCTTCCATCTTCTGCATTTTAATAATCTGATCCCAATACTTTCCTTTCTTAATGAGATCGTTGAAAGGAATGGAGATTTTAATATTGGCCATTTCATTTTCAAATTTAAATGGGGGGGGACTTTATCTACCTCTTTGATGCCCATTTCCTGGCTCGCCTGTGGCGCTCTCTTTAAAGCCTCTTCTTTTGACTTTCCCTGTTCCATCGCTTCCTTGTTCAAGTTGTCTTTCTTTGGTTGGCTCGCAGAAGGGGTGTTCGCTTGAGGTTCCTTCGTGGGATTCGTCTACTGAGGTTCTATAGACGCCTTTCTACTCTTGAGGTTGTATTTCTTTTGAAACTACATGATGGCATTGTGAGATCCCTTCCTGAATTCCTTTGTTTTTGAGGACAATGTCTCATCAGTTTCCAGCATAATACCATCATATGCGTCCATGAATTGATTGTGTTCCCTCTTCGTCAAGAATGCGTGTGTGTCTGTGTCGTCGCAGCAATGCATATGATCTTGGATCATCTGATCAAAATCTTCATTGGCGTAATTGTTTTGGAACGAAGGCCTTATTTGTTGATTGCCCTGGTCTCTCTTCTCCCTCTGCTTGATCTGTGGGACAGGACCCCTTCTAAAGTTTTGATTTATGGGTTGGAAATCATTTTGTTCTCAGGCGGCGGGCTTGTTTTCCATGGACATCCTTTTCATTAACTTCTCCATAGTATTCATCATTAAGTCAAACTTGTCATTCGACGATCGAGAAGTCGAGGGATGCGCATCTCCTTGGGGATTCTTTTTGTTTCTGTCGAATTTTTGTTTGATTTTCTCCGAAGCCATAAGATTTACTTCGACTTCAATTGAGTCACTCATCATGGCACCCAAATTAGCAGATCTCCTTTCCCTTGGCATCAAGGCAAAATTGTGGTCAAAAGAGTCAGTGTATCGGAGTTGCATGGCTCCGGGAGGTGGCTTGACTTCTGCAGGGATCGATTTGTAGACCTTCATGAAACGGGCCGAGAAATATTTCACTGTCTCCTCTGGTACTCTCTTCATATTTTTATATTGCGTCAATAGTTTCAAAGGATTCTTCTTGTCTCCCCATCTAGCAATGAACGATGTTTCAAATGCAGTAAAGGTGAGGATGCTTGTTTCTTAAAGGGACTTAAACCACTTCCTAACCTCCCCTTAGAGAATCTACATGAACAACCTCATCTTCGCGTCTTCATGGTCCACTTCTTCTTGATCAACAAAATCATTGAACCAATCCAAGTGCTTTTGGGCAGAGTTGTTTCCCTCGGTGTCATATAGCTTGATCCTTTGGTTGTAGTTCTGGGGAAAATCATGCAGTTGGGCTGGCAGGGCAAGGGGGGAAAATATGGAGGCAATTTCTCTTGGGGGGGTTGGTATTTGCGGTATGTTCTGAGTGTGGAATACAATAGTTTGTGGGATTTTGTTTGGTATCAGAGATGAAAACCTCTTCTCATCGAAGACTATATCATCCAAGTTGGTTTCTGATTTAGACCTGAACAGGGTTTGTTCAAACAGTGTGTCAAAATTGAGGTCGTCAATGTTTTGTACACCATCTTTGGGTAAGGATGATTTTTTGTCCAGGTAATAGAACGGGTGTGGCGCCTGCTCCTTCACCTTGCGCAGAAGTTTCTCGGGATCACACATGGGTTTTACAGGGTTCGGGTCAGGATTGGCTCCGATATAAATTGTCTTTGGAGCTAGGATTTTTGATTTGCGCTACTCTATGCTAGTGGTATTTTTTACTGGAGTCGCTAGGGTAAAGGTTTCATCCAATGTAGATGTTTGGCCCATTGTTACCCTCACGGGTCAAAACTATATATTTAGTCGTTCTCCCAAGGAAAATTTATTCAATTATGTCCCTGAAAACGGCACCAAAATGTTAGCACTCTATGAACTCGTTCGGTTGAGAAAATGAATGATAGAGGTAACCTACAAACCAACTTTAAGGCCAAAAAATAGCCTTTCCGACCTAGAGAGGGATCTGTCTGAGACTTTGTCTCGACAAAGGTTATGGCTTTGAAATGTCGACTAGATTTAACACGTTCATACAATATTTCTAGTTCTATTGGCAAGAGGGTGCAAGACCTTGGGCCATGGAGTCAAATTCCAGAAAACGACAGACGCAAATGACTTGGTAACTAAAACTTGAGAGGATAAAGGCTAAGTAGGAAATGGTCTTTCAGTTCAAATTCGTTGTGTGTGGTGGGAGAAGAACACATAAAGCAACTCAGAGCACCGTTGTAGATGAATTCCGAGTTCACTTAGAAGAAAACACAGTCGTCCAAATGGAAAAATCTAGAGCATCGCACGGTGAATTCTAGACTTATAAAAAACATTCTGATTTAGACAATATACAGACATGAATATGAAGGACATAGGAAGCACATACATAACAGAGGATACAATACATTAGACCACTAACACTAGAATCTTTTCATCTGTTCGACAACACAAGTATTCCAACAGAGGACGAACACCTTCAGTAACCACTCACATAACCAGATCAAAGATCAACTCACCGATGTTTTCACATGGTAAAACCCCTACGGGGAACATCCACAGCCCCAGCCAACACGGCCACTTGGAGCAGTTTATTAATGCAAAGAAAAAGATTGCAGAGAGATTTTACAAGAGAGTTTATCATAATCGATCATCGGAAAATGACCCTCCATGCTCTTTAAATAGAGATCATGGACCAATCGAGTGTTAAGCCACGGATCAATGGTATTCCAACAGAGGACGAACACCTTCAGTAACCACTCACATAACCAGATCAAAGATCAACTCACCGATGTTTTCACATGGTAAAACCCCTACGGGGAACATCCACAGCCCCAGCCAACACGGCCACTTGGAGCAGTTTATTAATGCAAAGAAAAAGATTACAGAGAGATTTTACAAGAGAGTTTATCATAATCGATCATCGGAAAATGACCCTCCATGCTCTTTAAATAGAGATCATGGACCAATCGAGTGTTAAGATCGAGGAGAGTATGAACCGTCGGATCACTCTATGTCGGGAACATATCGTGACCGTCGGATTTCCTAACTACAAATGCATACTAATGCATACTAAAAAAACACACTTTTACCTAACAACATATTAGACCAAGTAGATCTTAACTAACTCCTAAGTGTCTAAATATCCTAACATCCCCCCTTAAGAACAACTTGGGATAGGATTGAAGGATTTACAATAATGACACAATAGGAGAAGGAAGGAGGCATTAGAGCCTATCCCCCCTTAATGACA
>JASDQU010410028.1:0-10513 GCA_032191745.1 Picea mariana | reverse complement strand
CTCGACCGGCATCTACACGCTCTACCATTTGAAACAATATAAGTATTTAGTACAGAATATATCCTAAATATTAATACTCATTGAAAAATGAAAAAACATTAAAAATACGCGCATACCACTATGTAATGGTCCTTCGGCAACAACGCTTGAATCAATATGGGGTTCGGGATGTGGTTCATCAAGTACATCAGGAGCATTGGTAGCATTGTTACTCTGCTGCGAATGTGGAAAAGACACACATTATTTTACATTTTAAATGAATAAAAAATATATTTTACATTACAAGTAATCAATGAATAAAAACTAATTGACAAATTTTTAATTTCATTTTATTTACCATGTCCTCCAGAGAGACACATGGCGATTTCCCCAAGCTTCTTCGTCGCGCCACCACGCCTTCAAAACCCTGCGTGAACCCGAACTTTAGATCTTCTTATGTGACTTCATCGTTAAACAAATCCCCCTGCATTGAGCAATATCAAAATCATTAGTCACTAACTACAATGAATTACATATTTTGTGACTATGATAAAAAAAAAAGTAAAATGTTTAGGCACTTACAACCCGTGCCTTCAATCTCCCGTAACCACCTTGGCCCAATTTATGTTGGTCGTGTTTGTCTTGTCTTGTCTTTGTTGCCTTGGAAGTGTATTGGAGTGTACGCAATATTTTGAAATATGTTAGATATTGATTGTTTTCCTCATAAAGTAAACAAAAGACCATCATAGTAAATTGAAAACACCTCTTACCTTCCAAGGCCAGGTGGTTTCTTCCCTTGCGCTTTCATCTCTAATTCTCTTGCATCGAGAATAATTTATTTCCACTCCCTCTCGAGGACAACCAACGGGCATTCGCACTTGGGGTCCTGTACTAATTTATTCTTATACGCCTCTCTAACATGTTTCAAATGATTGTCGGTCCTTTTTAGGACTTCCGGCTTATTGAACGAGTCACCAAACTCGCCAACCAGTCTGGAGATAAGAAGGCTTTTTAGTTTGGAATTTTGTCGATTCCATCGTAGTCGAATGGTCAGCCCAAAAAGTTCTGATGCATAGTCATGCAAACTATTGTAGAACACATTGTTTCCTATAAAACATCGTCATCATTAGTAATTTAAATCTCACTGATATGTGATTGTTTAAACAATTATATAACAAGAATCTTGATAAAGACATATATTAAATACCTGGTAGCTGTACTATTTTTAGAGGAACCATGTCCTGGTTGACCAAAAATGATACCACGGTTGTTCTTGTGCTTTGGATACATGTAGCACCAGGGTAACAATCAACGGAAGAGTGATCAGTTCCATGATCATGTACACCACTTGCACGATCTGGCCTGTGCTTTAGGGGCGTGGCATCACCCCTAGAAGGTATAGAATCAGTCTCAGGAAACACACTTGGGGTGGAAAATAGCCTTGTGGCTACGTGGCCATGTGGATTCGTTGTTGCAGTCCTACTGTTGCTACCAGGACCTTCCCCTTCCCCTCTTATTGATCTCACAAAATTCTACAATGAGAAATATGTGTTAATTGCATATATCAAATTACAAAATTTTAAACCAAAAATTGATATTGTTAGATGACATGACTTACCCCACAATTTGCTATCTTAACACGTAATTCAACTATCCTTAGGAAATCCTCATCTGTTTCCATCCCAACAATGACCAAATCTCGGAATTCCCTATTGGCCTTTCTTAGGGACAATTCTATTGTCTGCAAGGGGTCTCTAGAATCAAATATCTCTTCATCACTTATATATTCATCGTTTTCGGTCAATGTGGTTTTAGGAACAGGGCCTTTGCCCCGATCAACGCATTTTCCACGCTCAGAGCCTTTGCCCCGATCACCACTCTGGCAGAATTTCAAGAAGAATGTTAGTACGTGCAAGAAATATTGAAAAAACAATATATGAAATAATGGAATATTGGAAAATATTATCAAATGAAACATTCACACATACAAATTAACAAATATTTGGAAATGAAACATCGAGCAAAAATTAGCAAATGGAGCATTCAGAAATAAAATAAAATTTCGTCACAAATTAAGTAATCCCTTTTTAAGTTTGGGTATAATGGGTTTTGTACCGTAGCAAAAGAAGACGTTCCTGGTTCGACTCGATTCAGATTGTAATCGACCAACAACTCTTCGCCTGTCGTTATTGTTTTCACCACACATACAAATATCCTATTACCTTCACGCTCCTCAAAAATGCAATTGGGTTCCTTTCTTGTCGTCCCAGGCCTTGTACTGTTTATAAGACCTACAATATTCCCCGATGCCTTTGGCCTTCCATCAATATAATTTGTGGTGAGTGCGTATCTCCGCATACTAGGCATATATTGGACCAGCCTCAACCATACTCTATAAGTGTAACATGGTCCAACATACTCAAATAATTCAACCAATCCGCCATATTTTACCTTTATGTCGTCCATGGAGAATAAACCAAGGCCATGGATGGATGACGAAGAAATGTGATACATCCTCTCATTAACATAGAAGTCGGTGTCCAACTTTGGAAGTTCCTTGGGTACCCACTGTTTCAATAGGTGTTTGTACCTCAATGGATCCTCGATGTCACCTATGCTCTCATCGTCATAAGAGCATGATCCTCCTTCAACAAGAAAGAATTTCATGCGCCTACCAAACTTTCTTCTGACATTTTCACCTCTAGTTTATTTCGCCTTGTTACATGTGTTGGATATGTTTTCCCTTGTCCCTCTCGAAATTTCATCGCTTGAGTTGGATAACAGGTCTAATAGATACATATTAGGTTGTACCTACACTCCATCGAGAGAGAAGGAAATGTTAGGCCGACGATCTTCATATTATAGTATAGCTAAAGATAAACATTGAAAAGATAAGGGAAATGTAAGTATATTTCTCACGATAACTATAACTAACTCACTATTAACTATCTCAATGTTAGAAAGACATTAATTATATTGACTCCGCTCACCCTTTTCTGAAACTCTTTTTCCTTTTCTGACTTTTCATCTTCCTCATTAATTAATAAAGTGCTTTCCATTTTAACTCAACAACAAAGTGATATTTGTGTGTCCTATCAAAGAGAGGGAAACAAAATGATTTTCTTAGATGCAAAGCAGAAAATTGTGTGCCCTAACAATTAAAAATCATTCAATAACATAATCTTTTACAATTTTTTGACAAAAGGAAAACTCTACATGGCCTTTTCTTTAATGTTGATGATTTGATCAATCAACGAACTGATGGCAAGAACAACGGGAGGGGGGGAGGTTAATGCCAAAATGTTAATGCACAAACTAGCAGGTTGGATATGGCAAGGTAGCCTAGCTCACAGAGCGCTAAGGAACAGAACATGATCCCCCCCGAAGGTGTCACAATGGATCAAGTTCTCTCTATTTATGTCTATGTATTCGTGTAATAGACCAAGGGAGGGTTCCCTACTACTTCCGTAGTGACATGTATTCGTGCAATAGATATGTCAAGACAATATAGATTTAATGATCGATATCCAATGAGAGATGTGCATAACCAACTATCTGGGCGGAGCCCAAAAATACTCGATGATAGGTGGGCTTGGTAGTTTGTGGGAGTGACACAGATGCTCAGGAAAAACACACTATAGGAAGACAGGTGTCTGTAAGGGCTATGGAGTCAAATGTACTCATAAATTTGAATGATATGACCTCAGGATAGAATATCCCGAGGTATATATATGGTTATATATGGCTATCAAGGTTTATGTATGTGTGTCACAATTATTCAACATGTCAAGCATACCTTTACTTGATTATTGTTTTCCCTCTAAATTCCCCTCTCGAACATTTACCTTTATTACATCCTTCCCTCGAATTTTGCTTCCTCTTTTCCCTCTTCTCCCAACTTTATTTGCTTGTGATTTAAAAAAAAAAAATTGAACTCTTCCCCTCTCTAAATCCCATTTAGACTTAGCTACTTCCTTATTGTAAGTTTTTTTTTTTTTTTAACTTTCTTATGTATCAGCCCTGGGGGTTTTAAGTAGAAGGTATGGAGCGTGTCGTGTGTAAGACGATATAAGTTTTAAATGTTTGAAATAGGCTCAAGATTTGGGGTCAAAAGAATCCCTTCTAATTCAGTCTTTATGTTAGAAAGAAAATGA
The DNA here is from genome assembly GCA_032191745.1 of Picea mariana. NCBI lineage: Eukaryota > Viridiplantae > Streptophyta > Pinopsida > Pinales > Pinaceae > Picea > Picea mariana. The sequence continues at coordinate 6,380 of JASDQU010410028.1, read as the reverse complement.
TGATTTGGTGGTTGTATTTGTTTATGTGGATGACATAATCATCATAGGTAGTAAGGTCAACACAATTCAGAAGGTAAAATCTGATTTTTGTTCAACTTTTGACAAGACTAGTTTAGGACTCCTTCATTATTATGTAGGTATAGAATCTTGACAAACCAATGGTTGTGTGTTGTGTCACAAACCAAGTATGCTACAAGTTTGCTGGAGAAATTATTAAGGGCTGGTTGTATGTGAAGAACTCTTCAGTTGCCTTCTGAGGATCAGATGACTTGTAGTTTCCAAATACTCAAGTCTTAGTTGTAGCATGTGAAGAACCTTCAGTTGTATTCTGATGATAAGATGACTTGTAGTTTTCAATTGATCCGAGATCAGTTGTAGCATATGAAGAACCTTTCAGTTGTCTTTCGGAGCTTCAGATGTTTTGTTTCTTCCAAATACCCAGTGATCAGATGATATTATAAAGTTGTCTTCCCACCCCCTTCTATTTAGAGTCTTCCAGATATGTATAAATAATAAAATATGTCCTAAATAACTAATATAATTTTATAGGTCCGCCCTGGGAAAAATTAAGTTATATTTTAATGTAGGCTCAAAAGGGCACCTCTTGATCAATATATAAAGAGGAGCCTAAGGCTCACTCTAGCACATGGTACACTTGTGCCTCTTCTCTATGCCATGGCTAGGTAAGAGAAGAAGTGCACAAAAGAGAGAGTAGTGCACAGATCTTAGGAGAAGGCCTTCTAGGGTTTGACCTAGGGTTTGCTAGTAGGATAAAAGAAGTGTGCACTAGGGAGGGATAGGGTTTATCCTTGTGTTTCCTTTAGGGTTTGAGAGATGACCTTTGTACTTTTGTCTTCGTATGATTTGTGGTCATTCATCTTTGGCATTTTGGAAAATTCATTCATCTTGAACATCATGGATACATTTTCTTAGAGAATATTCCCGGAAGTAAAAGGAAGACCATTGAACATGTTAGAACCTAGACCTAATCTCTATTTTTTTTAATTCCTTGCTCATTTAGCCCTCATTTAGCTCATTTGCTATCCTTTGTTGGGTCTTGCTCATTTAGCCCTCATTTCAACCATGTATTCACCTTCTATTTCAGATGAAGTAAGGGGGAGATCCTCCTCACTTCGATTTCAACCAAGGGTTCACCTTCTATTTCAGATGCCTTTGACATGTCTAGTTTGATAAAAATTCCATGCCTTCTTCTAGATTTGAGGTTCTCTCCTACGACAATTGTTCCAAGTGTAAGTGACATTCACTATTTCAATATCTATCTATTAGCGATAATCTGTTTCAATATCTATCTAGTTCTATTCCATTGATTGTTTCCATATGTTGAAACTATAGGCTACCCTATCACTCACGGCCAACCCTATCACCCTGCGCACAACAAACCCTAAGATATCAAAAATGGACATGACGTGGTAGGGTTCTCATGTTCTAGGGCTCACTCTCTCAACTATGCCAATTGTGCCAGAAAGGAATCGTTTAATGCAATGGTGAAGAGAGTCTTGTCTCCTTGTCTCTAGGGTTTTGAAGAGAAGTGCACAAAAGTTAGAAGTAGGTCCTTTAGGGTTTGAACCTTGTGAGAGAGAGAGGAGTGTGCAAGTTCAAGGAGGAATTGATTTAGGGTTTATCCTTGTGTTTCCTTTAGGGTTTGAGAGATGACCTTTGTACTTTGGTCTCCATGCCTCTCTATCACTCACACGAATTACAATGGTTGTGAATTTGATGGATGGTTACCTTGCAAAGGTTGCACCGGATATCAATTTGAAGCTTCCCAAATTTAGTTGTTAGCAACATCAGTTGGTTCATTCAAGTTTAGTCATATCTTCGACAAATTTCATGGGTTCCACAATTTGGTTGGTTCATTCAAGTTGGGAACATGTTTGATCATTGGATAATGTTTCTTTGTGAGTGGTTCAGACCCAAGCTGGAGAAGTTTGACATTAGAAGATGACACTATATAGGTTGGAATAGGAAGAAACTAAGAGAGGGTTTTGGTTCTTCCAAAGAAAAAAGGGGAACATGGGAAGAGAATAGAATAAATCTATATCTTCATACACTCATTCCTATTAAGGGGCTTTTCTTCAACTCATTTGTCTCTTCATGTTTTCCCAATACTAGATTGCAACATAAAGGACAATACATAGTTGTTGTCACATCATTTAATGACTAGAGAATTTAGTTGATGAATCATGTCCAATAAGAAGAAAAGAAGGAATTTAGTGATGCTTGGTCATAATCAAGTTCTCCTATCCAACGCTAACACTTCTAGCCCCTTATCCTACCACTCTAACACCTCTCGGCCTGCTCTTTTGAGACTGTTTAGAACAAAAGTAAACTAGCCCTATTACATATCTAAGCTACCCTAAAGAGCACTCCCCTAAACCTTAGTTACTATACTACCAAACGTTGACCCTTAGGCCACCCTTTAGGCATGCTCCAATACCTCACGGCCTGCCATACTTTGATTGTCCCAACAATAGTGTAGCTGCCCCTTTTCATCATATATTTGGCCTAACTATCCCTTAAAATAGTGTAGGACTACCCCTAGACTTAGGTCATCCACTCCTCATCATAAACAATTAATTTAGGATTAGAATTTGGTACTGATATTGTCATTATATACTTCAGAAAATTGATTAACTCAGTCCTATATTTTGACATTTCGTTACTCCATATTTGATTTTGGAAACAACATAACATCATAACATCATAACATCAATGTTTTGGAAAGAGGTATAGTGTTGTGTTTTGACATTGTCAGTGTGTCAAAGAGATCAAAATATCATGCCCAATATCTAATAACATAGAAATCACAACACTACAACTCTTTCCAAGAATTTGATCCTATGGTGTTATGTTATTCCCAAAATCAAATGTGGAATGATGAAAGGTCAATTTGTCATAACCAATCAAAAATATATGCCAACCATGAGATCACAATTTAATTTCCAAATGTTCTTTTTATCTCTAAGGTCAAAATGTGCAATGATAAGGTGCCGAATATAGGACTGTGTTAGTAGTTTTTTGAAGTGTTTTATAGAAGTCCTAAAGAGAAGATTTGTAAATTGGTGTCACTACGGGTCAGGTTCTCTCTATTTAGGCCAAGTGAGTTTGTGCTCAAGGCCAAGGGAGGATTCCCTACGACTTCAGTCATTCACAGTGTTGATCGATGCCTTAGATGTAAATGATCTATGATGTATATTTCCCAGAGGCAAGGAAAAAATAGTTATTCACACAATGTCCCAGAGACAATCAAAGAGTTAGCTTATGGATCAGATATGACGAATGCAAGTAAATACCAATAGAAAACCAGTGCCTTGGGAAGGGGCTATGGAGTCTAGAAAATGTCACAATCCTGATAAGATTGACCTCAGGATAGGATATCCTAAGGTCTATCTAAATATTCAGATAACCAAATGATGCTTCAGTCAAATGATGACTCTTTCATGTAAACTCATCAAAAAGGTTTTCAATATGTGGTTTAGTGACAAGTTGGGTGATAGGAAAATGGGAACAAGATATTCTCTTAAATGTGTAATGCACGAAATGCTCAAGAGATCAATCTGTCCCTAGTGGCTGTGATCAATATCCAATAATAGTACATGTACTTTAAGTGATTCCCTTTTGATATGATAAAAACGATAATTGTGAAGTAACTTAATCACATATCACTTCATCAAACAGTCAACGCGAGCTTATTCATCAAATGATTCCTCACCAGTGATATAGGTTCAAGCAATTGTAATGCCAACTAATCAAATGCAAAACATGTCAAGATTGTGTGTCAGGAAACAGATTGATACCAACCTTACTAAGAAACAATATATATTCATTTAATTCAGAGAATTTATGGCTTTGAATCTATGATTGTTAGTCCAATGAATTTACATATGTCAAAGTATGAATCACATGCGAGAATATTAGATCCAGTTCTGATTTAATTTAAAGTCTATGCATCAACAGAGCATAAAAATGATGTTTCTACCACATACAGTACATCAAATTGCCAAGTGGAGGGATGTCTTCATGATCTTCTAAATCTGAAACAATGGTATCAGTCCCTACCTATCATTTCTGAATTTGTGTTTTAGTATAGGTCTGTTTAAGAATAATGCCATAGTGACTGCAATTAGATATGTCGAGGTGCCTTTTAGGATTCTAGGTAGTATTATTTAAGGTGCTGCGTTGAGGAGATATGGTGTAAAGAATTTAGGGGGGTCTTCCCAAAGTATGCTGAGCTAAATTCTATGCCAACGCAGGGTAGTTTAGGGTCTGTCTAAGGGGTTATATCAGTCAGCCAGGTATGTTTCCTGTAGGTAACTATGAGGGGTAGGATTGGTAGGGAATCAGTTCTTAGGTAGGAAATGGTAGGGTAGATGCCTAGGGTAGTTACTAAGGGTTAAGTGATGCTTTTAGAGTAGATCTGAGATAGGGCCGAGGCTCAGGTTAGGGGGAATGGGGACTGTCCTAAAGGGTTGAGGGATAGGCTTAGGCTTAGGGCAATCTAGAATAGGGCTAGAGTCTAGCGTTGAGGAGATGAGGTGGTAGGAGGGAAGTAGGACTAAAATCCTAGGTTCTAAGGCTTAACATAGGGGTATTATACCATAGGCCGAGAGTTGAAGTTAAGTTCTAGGGCTATTTTTAGGTGTTTAGAGCTGTGGTTAAGGGTTTTAGGTTCTGTAGTATAGAGCATAATTTAGAGGGGAGGTTAGTTAGCTAAGAAGGCAAGGAGAGGAGGGTGAGGTATGCAATGGCCTTAGAAAGGCAGGCCGAAATAAAAAATTCAACCTTAGCTACTGAATCAATTCTCAACAAAATTACTTGGCTAGACATGTTGATGTCTCCTTTTCCCCTTGCAATCATGGGTGCTTGTGGACGATGCAAAGGTTCTCCTTCATGCCTGGATGATTATGGAAATTGCAGAGATACTCCTTTGCTCTTGGATGCTCGTAGAGGCGATGCTCATGGAGGAAATGGTAGCAGGGTCAATCGGGGTTCAACAAACTAGAATATAACCAAGCTTTCCAAATGAAATCGCACGCGGAATACAACTACTCTCGGCCAAATGAAATCGTGTGCAGAATACAACTACCCTCGGCCAAATGAAATCGCAAAATAGTTTTTGATTTTTTGTTTTTGGTATGTTTTAGTATAAGCCTTCGATATTTATAAGCCTTATTAAGCCTTATTTTAATATATAAGCCTTATTAAAATAAATGCCACTTATCCAATGGCTTAAGCTTTTCTTATCTAATGGGAAAATTGACCATGGATACATTTAATGAGTAGATTTGGGCATTTTGAAAATCAAGTTGTGTGAAGGATGGGTTGATGTTGATGAAAGAGATGGAGGAGAATATGCTTCTCTCAATCTTAACCAGTTTTAAAAAATTCATAAGCAGTAGTCAATCTACATATATTTGGGCACGAATCCCGAGAAATTAGCCGACTCTGAAAACCGATTGTATGACGAAAAGTACAAAACTTCTTCAGAATGATTAATGGGAGACAAACAACTGGAATTTGGATTGGGGCTGTTGCCCCCGAACCCCCTGAAAAATGGGGGGACGTGGGGGGTGGCCCTCGCACCCGCAAAAGCGTCGAACGAAACAATAAAAAATCTTAGTCCCGAAGAGTGCTGCTCATGATGAAGGTGCCCAACTTACGTGGGTTCCTCCAACAAATAAAAGGCTTAGGAATATGTTGAAGCAGAGGGTGACGCTGGAAGAATCTGTGCAGTTTAGGGTTTAGGGTTTAGTTTAGGGTTTGGGGTTTAGGGTTTAGTTTAGGGTTTAGGGTTTAGGGGATTTAGGGGATTTTTATTTACGACAAGGGGTGATTAGTATGTTAGTAGCAAGGTTAAGGGTTATTCTAGGGTTAATGGGCTTAAGGGTTAGTTGACATTCGTTGGACGTTCAAAATACATTCAACTTTGAAATATATTTAAGATATGCAAACTGTTGTGACCACAACACACCCCTAGTGAAAAACTAGTGTTCAATGCAATGGGTTTGTAGGATGATGATGACATGCATGATGACGATGATGAGTCAAATTTCAACTATGCTACAAACCTTGTTTTTCATGAGCTTCTCTTGGTTTCGAGAATAGTTCATTCTCTACTAGAAATGGGAAACCACGTGAAGGTGGAAGCTCTAATTATGCACCCCGCCCCCCCCACCCCTAACATCACTCTCAATTTCCCCATACCCAATTTGAAATAATAAAGAACATGTAAAATACTATATTATACAAAATAAAAACATATAAAGATCATCATATAAAACACATACCTTTATATATCATTCATGTTCTTATTCATCAAACTCAACATCGTCAATATCATCTTCATCATGAACATTGTC
>JASDQU010410022.1:0-10513 GCA_032191745.1 Picea mariana | reverse complement strand
TAATTACGTTATTATTGATTCACCCCCCTATCAGTAATCCAACAACTCATGTATGCAGATTAATGAAAGCCTTGTATGGACTCAATAAAGATCCAAGATCTTGGTATGCACGAATTGGAAGTTACTTGACTAGACTTGGATTTTCCAAGGGCTATGTTGATCCAAACCTTTATTACAAGGTTGTGAATGATGCACCTGTGATCCTACTACTATATGTTGATAATTTGTTTCTGAAAGGTGAAAAGCCTCTCATTATTCAGTGTAAGAAGGAGCTAGCCTCTGAATTTGATATGAAGGATATTGGTCTCATGTATTATTATTTGGGACTAGAAGTATAGCAGAAGCATGGTGAAATATTGCTAGGGCAAGGGAAGTATGTTGTAAATATCCTTCAGAAGTTTGGGATGATGGATTGCAAATCCATGGAAACTCCCATGGTGACATATATGATGAAGTTGAGAGACTCTGATTTCGATCTAGTAGATTTTTCCATGTACCATCAGTTGATTGGGTCATTGATGTATTTGGTTAATACTCGGTCGGACATTTGTTTTGTTGTGAACATGTTGAACCAATTCCAAGTGGAACCTAGACATGAGCATTGGATAACTACAAAGAATATTTTGAGATATCTTTGTGAGACGCTAAATTATGGTTTGAGATATGTCTCAGACAGTGATGTACAATTGCATGGACTTACTGATTCATATTGGGTGGGAGTGCAGATGACAAAAAGAGTACTTCTAGTGTATGTTTTAGTTTGGGATCTGTTATGATATCATGGGCTAGCAGAAAACATAAGTCTGTTGCACTTAGCACTGGAGAAGCAAAGTATATTGTAGCTTGTGATGCTTGTACCGAATCAATATGGCTCTGTAAGCTAGTTTCTAGACTATTTGACCAAGTGTTGGATTCGACTATGATATATCGTGATAATCAGAGTTGTGTGAAGCTTTCAGAGAACCTCATGTTCCATGACAGGTCGAAACCAGGGATGATTTTAGGGGCTAAATTTTGCTTATGGGCTATTTTCCATGGTTTTCCCAAAAACGATATTCATTATTCTAAAAATGATTCACCCAAATTCTATAATATAAAATTATTTTAACTTAAAAATCGCCAAAATTTTATACAAACTATATAAAATCCTTAGAAATTTGAATATTTTTATAAAAAGATCTCAAACATTTCATAGTTGGCATATGAAAGATTAGTAAGATTCGCCAAGGTTTCGACATTTTAAAATAAATTTCCATCCTTAAAATCACCCCTAGTCGAAGCCCATAAAGGTCAAGTACTATTTTCTTCGTGATAAATTCCAAAAGGGAGAAGTGATTCTCCAGTATACCTCCACTGATGAGCAGACAGTTGATATTTTGACGAAGCCTCTATCCAAGATAAAGTTTGCATACCTGAGGGACAAGTTGGGACTCATGGAGATTGATCCCTTGGTTGAAATGGAGGAGATGACTTCCTCGGTTGGGAGGGAGTGCTAATACATGGTATCATGGATATTCAGTGTGTTGGTGGACATACATTCTACTTGTGGAGAATGGTCCAGGTTGACAGATTGTTGGTATGTATCATGCTAGTACATCTTAGATATGGTGCTTCAACACCATGCTAGTACGACTTAGATATGATACATATGTCTTGAGACGCATCGTGCTAGTACAACTTAGATATGATGCATTGGCATTGTTATCTCCATTTTGTGGATAACTAAGGAGATGATGTCTCAAGGCCCTCAGGTTGCATATATGGAGTGTAGAGAGACTACATGACTAGCAGTACCCTTTGCACAGATGGAAAACCCACTCACCACCACATATGGTCAAAGTTTTACAAATGGCATCCACCACACCTGTTGGATTTTGGAAGGCAGTGGGCCTTGCTCCATGAGGTACAAGTCAGTATTATGGTGAGCATCATTTCAATATCTAAGCCATTTTATTATGTTGTATCTTAGATTGCTTTAGATTTCATGATATGTTCTTGGACATTATTCATTTTTCCATGCTTCACCTTGGTGGTTAACATTGTGCCCTAGTAAGTGGTTTCCCTTGGCGGTGGGTTTGATACTAGGTTCTCCCTTGATGAGCCATTGTATCGTTCCCAACCATACTTAGCACTTTCCATCATTATTCCCTATTGTTTCCTTATCTCTTAGGATTTGAGGGTGTATTGACTCAAGAAGGGGTTGTCCCTCATTCTATGGGAAGAAGGGGCTAAAGGCCTAGAGGGGTTGGTGTTGGGTAAAAGATAAAAGCATTATATAAACCTTCCAGATGCTTCACCCACGTATCACCCAAGAAAGCAATGAAACTTGTATCTTTGAATAAAAGGGGACCCACAATATAATAAAGAAATTCTTAAAAGGTTAGTTGAAGGATAGGAGGTCTCATCATGAACCAACCTATCATGTCCATGGATATCTAGTGGTATGAAATTGTTATGATATGGTCACCAAACCAGGGAAATGGATCTCAGTTGCATGGTTGAGAGAAAGGGGGTCTCATCATGAGCCAGCCTTATCATTTCCATTAGATATTTGTGGGTGACATTGCCACCACCTGGTCACCATGCCAGGGCAGTGACCTTCAATCTCTCCTTATTTTATTATGAAAGAAAATATGAAGAAAGAAAGATAAAAAGAAATTAATGGGCTTGGAAAAAGTGCATTGTGTACAAAGGTACCACACACCCTCTATAAATTCACCCATGAATGAGACATTACGACCCCTTGTATGTCAGGAGCCCTATGCCCATTGATTCTTGACCCCTACAACCTAATTCACTTTACATGGATTAGAGAGGGAAATCTTGGAAGTTCTCCTTGACCTAGGGCAAGACCTACCTAATAGGACACCTCGTCAACCCTCCCATACTTGAGCTTGACAAGTCGCATAATATCTTTGAGTTGTTAATTGTTTGATATAGTGATCTTTGATGCACATGCTTAGATGGATTATTTATTAATTGGATCCACTTATGATGATGTTATGAATTGAGATCCTTGGAGGGCGTGTTCATTTTTCTTTGCAGGACCTAGATGGTGGATAGTTTTGGGAGAACAAGCATAGCTTGGGATTCCATGGGGATACAAGCCCACAAGTTGGATCCTAGTAAACCGCATGCTAGATGAGAGAGAGATGACTTGGACGACCTTGATGATGACTTCGACGACCTATCCCACCCATTTCTTGCGAAACGATTTCCCAAGAGGGGAAAAATGTACCACTTTTGAGCTTGACGTCATGACCTTGGGGGCTAGGGCATGGTGGTGAGGTGCCACTCTTTGAAAATGGAAGTTTGATGAGGAGAAGGGTCTTCACCATGATATGAGTGCCTAAATTCTTGACACATGGACTTTGGAGGCCCATCCATGTTTCTCCAACGCTAACGAATTCCTCAAAGTGAAAAACCATCCCCTAAAGGGGTGACGTGCTCCTAAATTAGGGCTTAATTTGTGCAAAAAGTGAAATTATAAGTGAATTGTTTAATATTATTGTGTTAAGGGGGAAATATTTTTTGGCCAGGTTGTTGAATGAACATTGTTGGAATTACATTCAACATGTTTTCATTCGATGTTAACTTTACTTGTCATTGATGTTAACTTTAAATATGTAATATCAAAGTTTAATATGGCATAAAATGTTAGCAATGGCTATGGTTGAGGTCTACATGGGTTAGATATTCTCCAAGATTGGCATATTAGTTAAATGGCCTTGTTGGCATTGTTGTTATAGGTGCAGTTGTCATTTGGAAAGAATTATTATAAACATAGTGTTAGCGATAATTCTTGTCTTGGGCTCGAGAGCATCCTGGTTTGCAGGTTGCACAGGAAGCGCCCAAGCGTAGCACGGGAGAATCCCTTTTTCAGTAGTGAGTCAAGCGAGCGAGCAAAGTTTTTTTGTCGGCAGCCGAGATCTAGCCTACAGAGTTAATCAACGTTCATCGGGTTTTCGGGGCTGTCAAGCTTCCCGGGGTTTAGCACGAGGGGCAGCACCAATGGTTCAAAGAAAATATGGATTGTCCGATCTCGTTGGAACAGATGGTAGCCAGTCGGCGTATCAGGGATCGATGATTCGGGAGACAAGGAGCTATCCGTTCATTACACTTGAAATCGCCGACCAGCGAAGTACCAAAAGCACTTTTGGTGTCAAGCCCACGGTCTTGGCCCCAAGTTATATCAAGCGAGCCTGTAAAGAGGGGCAGCCCCTTTTATAATAGCGAATACCATCTGAGCCATCCATCTGAAGGACGCACGGCATGCATCCGCACCATATCGGCATTCGGGAGTTCGAGCGGTAAGCGCTCCCCGCCGTTTCACATCCCGAAACCCCGAACCCCGAAGTGCCGATCAACGCTCTTCTAAGTCGGGCCCACGGTTTTGGCGCATGGTCGTAAAGGAGCAAGCCCGAAGGAGAGGCGTTTGTGTTATCATGTGGCCACCGGGGCCTGCAGCATTGCCGAATCAATTCAGAACCCTCCGATCAATGGGGGAACACGCGGTGACCATCAGGGTCTCTCGGTATTTTACCCATCGCGATTTCAAAGGAAAAGAGACCCGCTCTTTTCTCATCCACGAATCCTGAAATGCTGAAAGTGCCCTTAAAGATAGGCATAGGGTCACAGCCCGCGGTCACTTGGGGGGTGAAAGAAAAGAGCTATGCAGGGAGGTCCGTCGCGACTTCCAGTTGCCATCGGGCCCGTCCTCGAGCCTGGTTTTCGCTCAAAATAAATGAAGATAGGAGGAGGTGGTTGAAACCTCACCTCACTCCTTAAATGTAAGGCATGGAGGGTCTGACCAACAGTCTGCTCAGGAGGGTCCTGTGTACCCATTCTTCCAGAGAAGCCAGGCCCGATTTCTCGACCAGCCGGAGGAGGTCTGCACATGCTAGCTCGACATTTAATGGATCAACTACTCCCCTTGTTGGAGCCATGCGCAGTTAAGATGGCGTCTGTCATAAGCGTGATCGTCCAGTCTGCATGCTCAGACTGTCAGAAGACTTGCAGATGCAATGCTCTTAATCCAGTGTCTTGTTTTTCCTGCTGTGGGTTTTTTGAGTATATGTAGGCATTTTTGCTATTTTTGTAGAGGATCGATGGTAGATCTAAGCTCCCGATTGTAAATTTTTTGCACAGACTCTAGTTCTCTGGTTATGGATTGGTATGTAAGATTTCTTGTTTAATGACAGATAGTCTCCTTACTCCGTCTATTTTTCATATTATACTAAGAGAGTTCGTGAACGACTGATTCGTGCGAATTATTGCGATGATGTTATGATAAAGGATTTATTGTTGCATTATTGTATTCTCTGGTTTTTTGCGTTCGAATGTGAGAATATCTTGTGTTCGGATGCCTTATTCTACATTTTGTTAGAAACTAGATGTTTATGACAGACCCTTGCATCTCTTTGATACAAGTCTTCCCTCTACTCACCCTTACTACAACTCACTGTCTGAAGTTCTCCAAGACCTCACTTGCCCATGCATGCCTGGCCTAGTTTCGTAGTTAGAACCACATCGCTTTGAGTTAACTTCCATTTGATCACCCCATTAAACAAATCATGACATAAACTGATGGACGTCGGGCTCTGCTCCTGCTGCAATCCAGGGGTGACTTCCGTCGCCAACATTTCTGGCGCCGTTTCCGGGGACAAAGTTGAAGATTTTCCCTGGGTAGAACGATATTGAGCTTCTAATTCTGAAGGTGCATTAGACATCAGAGCCATTAAAGATTGCTAATATGCACCTGACGACTCCATTGTGGTGACTCCATTGTTTCCACTTCATTGTTTCAGCTGTGACTACTGTTAGCACACCTGAAAGCTGACCCTAAGGAGCTTTCTCGAGAAGGTTTCAACAGCTACTTTCTCAGCCTGAGAATCTTCCTGGGGTAACGAAAATGTTAATATCTGGCCTTTGATGGTGAACAAGGACCAGACACACTTGAAGCTGCGCATCTTTCACCTGGCGAATCCATGATTCTAGGATCGATTGGCGACTCCACTAGTTCGATATGGAGAAAATTCTGGCTCAAAGGTTTTCTTTCTGTGACTTTTCTTAGATAGTTAGTTTTCCTAATGCACTTCCTGATAGAGACATCTGGGAAGATTTCCTCCCCGAATTTCACGCAGAGAGTTGGGAGGTACCAGCTGAGCATTTACTGGACTTCCATGAAGCTATTCACTGACACAATATCATGCATGAGGATGTCCAGATTAAGCTCTTTAGGTATTCATTGAAGGGAATTGCTCTTGAGTGGTGTCGATCTCTTCCCGCTGCGAGCATCCGCTCTTTAACAGGTTTTCATATAGCTTTCAATTCTTTTTGTAAAGATTACTATCCAGCTGATTGTTTGTATGAAAATTGTTGTGAAGAATTTTCTTTGCTTCGTGAAGCCTTTGATGGCCTTGCAGACCATGTCTGCGATGAAGCCCTTACTGTGGAGGAAAGCATCTGCTGTGAAAAAATTGAGGTGTTGAATGATATGAGTGGTGTTAGCTCGAGAATGGAAGCATCTGACATCATATCAGATGCGTCTGTTCTTTTAGATGTTCATAAAGATTAACACACCTCTTGTGGATATTATGAGTTTGTAGAGTAGATGTGGTCCATGGTAGGTGGCTCACCTAAATGTCGGATTGAAGAAAATATTCCTAGCAACCTTGTTTCTGAGGACAGAGACCTTCTCGTTTGTAAAGAATAGATTATTGTGGAAGAGGTTTCCTCTCTTTTTCTCCAGGGAGTTTCTCACGATATATGTTTACCTGGGATTAACGAGGAAAAGATTACGTGTGAGCAGCCAGAAGCAGCGGGTCCCACTATCCCTGAAACGGATATTTTTTACGGGATCACCATACTGGAGGAGGATCATATCCATGAATGACAGGCCCTTTTTGATGAATATTATAGTGATGATGAGCAACAATCTTATCCTACATTCGACCACTAGTAACATACTGGAGAGTCGGCAAGCAGAATCACCCCATGATCCCTATTTATGATGAATATGAATCGGACCTGGTGGAGACCGAACCAGAGGAGCAGAATATTTCCTGTCCAAAGCCAATCAGTGAGCAACCACCACCCGAGATCAGCGAGCCTACTTCAGTTATTCACCCGCCTGTGGTTATCAGAGACATTCGGCTGCATGTGAACAACTGTGTAGCAGAAGAGGCTATATATCACCAATTCCTTGGAAATGGCCACTCATTCAATGACCCTGTCCACAAATACATGGAGTGGCATTTCCCCTATGCCTTGGAGCTGCCCTATTTCTTCTCAACTCCAGCCTGTAAGGAGAAGTTGAAGAGTGTAACCGTTCTTCTGTCATGGCTACACCATCTGCTAATGATCATTGACAGAAGGAAGGATCTTCTATCTAGGAAGCTGCTTGAATGGCTATGGTGGAAATCTGCTTTCACCTAGCCCCATGTAAAGTGTTTTATTAGTTTAGGACTGTATATAAATAATCTACTTTGAGCATGTAGCTTTGTTTGCTTTGCTTTACTTTTTGGCCTATATTTTCAGAAGCGGGTGTTTTGAGCTTGACTCCATAGCCCAACAACAAGGCACTGAAGATGCAGAATGAGTCCTTAGAGCATCACAGGGACGACTCTATCCCCCATGGAGCCTAATGTTAGCGATAATTCTTGTCTTGGGCTCGTGAGCATCCAGGTCTGCAGGTTGCACAGGAAGCGCCCAAGCGCAGCATGGGAGAATCCCTTTTTCAGTAGCGAGTCAAGCGAGCAAGAAAAGTTTTGCTGTCGACCGCCGAGATCTAGCCTACAGAGTTAATCGATGGTCATCGAGTTTTCGGGGCTGTCAAGTTGCCTGGGGTTTAGCACGAGGGGCAGCGCCAATGGTTCAAAGCAAATCTGGATCGTCCGATCTCGTTGGGAGAAATGGTGGCCAGTTGGCGTATCGGGGATCGGTGATTCGAGAGACAAGGATCTGTCTGTTCATTACACTTGAAATCGCCGATCAGCGAAGTACTTAAAGCACTTTTGGCATCGAGCCCATGGTCCTAGCCCCAGGTTATATCAAGCGAGCATGTAAAGAGGGGCATCCCCTTTTATAATAGCGAATACCATCCGAGCCATCCATCTGAAGGACGTGCGGCATGCATCCATGCCATATCAGCATTCAGGAGTTTGAGCGGTAAGCGCTCCCCGCCATTTCACATACCGAAACCCCGAACCCCGAAGTGTCGATCAACGCTCTTCTAAGACGGGCCCGCGGTTTTGGCACCTGGTCATAAAGGAGAAATCCCAGAGGAGAGGCGTTTGTGTTATCATGTGGCCACCGGGGCCCACAGCATTGTCGAATCAATTCAGAACCCTCCGATCAGTGGGGGAACACGCGGCGACCATCAGGGTCTCCTGGTATTTTTCCCATTGTGATTTCGAAGGAAAAGAGACCCGCTCTTTTCTCATCCGCGAATCCCGAAACGTCGAAAGTGCCCTTAAAGCTAGGCATAGGGTCATAGCCCATGGTCACTTGGGGGTCGAAAGAAAAGAGCTACGCAGGTCAGTCGCGACTTCCAGTTGCCATCGGGCCCGTCCTCGAGCCTAGTTTTCGCTCAAAATAAATGAAGATAGGAGGAGGTGGTTGAAACCTCACCTCACTCCTTAAATGTAAGGCATGGAGGGTCTGACCAATAGTCTACTCAGGAGGGTCCTGTGTACCCATTCTTCTAGAGAAGCCAGGCCCGATTTCTCGACCAGCCGGAGGAGGTCTGCACACGCTAGCTCGACATTTAATGGCTCAGCTACTCCCCTTGCTGGAGCCATGTGCAGTTAAGATGTTGTCTGTCATAAGTGTGATCATCCAGTCTACATGCTCAAACTGTCAGAAGACTTGCAGATGCAATGCTCTTAATGCAGTGTCTTCTTTTTCCTGTTGTGGGTTTTTTGAGTATATGTAGGCATTTTTGCTATTTTTGTAGAGGATCGATGGTAGAGCTAAGCTCCCGATTGTAAAGTTTTAGCACAGACTCTAGTTATCTGGTTATGGATTGGTATGTAAGATTTCTTGTTTAATGACAGACAGTCTCCTCACTCCGTCTAGTTTTCATATTATACTAAGAGAGTTCGTGAACGACTGATTCGTGTGAATTATTGCGATGATGTTATGATAAAGGATTTATTGTTGCATTATTGTATTCTCTAGTTTTTTGCATTAGAATGTGAGAAGATCTTGAGTTCGGATGTCTTCTTCTACAGTCTGTTAGAAACCGGATGTTTATGACAGACCCTTGCATCTCTCTGATACAAGTCTTCCCTCTACTCACCCTTACTACAACTCACTGTCTAAAGTTCTCTAAGACCTCACTTGCCCATGCATGCCTGGCCTAGTTTCGGAGTTAGAACCACATCATTTTGAGTTAACTTCCATTTGATCACCCCATTAAACAAATCGTGACATAAACTGATGGGCATTGGGCTCTGCTCCTGCTGCAATCCAGGGGTGACTTCCGTCGCCAACACATAGTATTTTGAACAGAGCATTTGTTAGCATTGTGGAGTTTATCGACATTGTTGTTTATGGCAGATTTGGAATGGCACAGTTTTCGGAATAGCATTCCATCGCTGAGAGAGAATGGCATATTTTTCGGTCATAGGTATGAAGAGACAAACTATAACTAAACAGTCTTACCACAAATGGTGCATACATGTTTTGAACATTTGGAATGGGATTCCATTGGCACAGTTTTCAGTTTTATGAATTAATCAAACAAAAACTTAAGTAAATAACCCCAAAATTCGCGATCCAATCCAGACCATTGGATCATGGAGGGTTGAGGACCGTCGATCCAATGTAAGTGGAAATCAGATATCGGGAAATCAGGAATCAAAGAAAGGAGGTGCTCCAACCTCTGATATTGCGATATGTGAAATCACGAAATGCAAAGTCTCGATGAGATCAGGACCATTTGATCACGAAAGGTCATGGGTCATCGATCAGAGAAAAGCGAATATCGAGAAATTAGAAGTCAAAGGAAGGAGGTGCACTAACCTTCCAAATAGTGAAACCTGAAATTGTGAGTCGTGAAAGCGCTTTATGGATAAGAGATTGGTCATAGCCGGTGGACACGAGAAGGGAAGGAGCCAGTCTAGCTAAGCTCCTTTTCGAGGTTTTGAAAATCGTGAATTAAAAGTGTCGAGAAGCCTCATCACAAGATTGTCAAAATGTGAAATGTGAAACGTATTTTGATTAAGCCCATGGTCATAACCAATGGGCATGTGGTTTAGCACTAGTGTCTTACCGAAGCGCTCAAGGCTTGTTTCTGTTGAAAAGTCAAAACTCAATGTATGCTCATCGAACGACGCTGATTAAATGATGAAACAGATTGAACGGTTTTTGTTCTTCTTGATGCATTAGCCAATAATAATTTCTATAAGGTAGTTGTTTAGTTATTGTAAATGAATCTTCAATGCTTGAGGGTTTTGGTGTACAATTTGAATGGACAGAAATGCAATTGTAAAAAAAAAAGATGGAGTGA
>JASDQU010410021.1:0-10513 GCA_032191745.1 Picea mariana | reverse complement strand
TAATACCCAAGTCGAACTACGTCAGGTATCTAGTCCGTTCTCGGGAATCCATTCCCCTTATCTGTATCCAGGAATGCCCTGGGTTTGATCTCTTCACAGAGATTTCCTTCTTAGAAAGGCTTACCAAGAACCGGGAAAAAGGACTTGGATGTGCAAGCCTTAGAAATCCATGTATGAAGAGGAATGACCCTCTTCAAAACCCCGAAGTAGCAGCGTAAGGATAAGGATTGATCAACGGATGAGATCCTTTCAGGGAACCTGCGGTCATTCACGACCGTTGAATTGAAGGAATGAATGAGGGCATTAATTTCCTTAACCCTTTTTCCTCTATCTTCGAGGATAGCGAGGAAATCTGAATCGTGGACTCCCAGGCTCCATGAGAACATCTGGACCACTGATTTTTCCATGTCCAAAGAGTAGAAGAAAAGGACGCGGCATCGGGACCGATCTGACTCTTCAGATCTGAACTAGGAATCTCGATAGTCGTTAGATATTTAGGGAGATAGACGAGGTTTAAGCCTCGTGAATGGGGGCAAAATGGATCTGAGCCGTCCATCCGAGGAGGATAGGTGGCAGAGATCCAGGGAACTTGTGAACTCGGAGGTTCGTGAGATGGGAGTCCAAAAGTTGGAGGCTCCAAGTCGCGAGTGGCGAAGCCACGAGAGAATCGGGACCGCCCATCCGAGGAGGACAGGTGGCAGAGATCCAAGGATCTCGCTACCTCGGAGGTTCGCAAGGTAAGAGCCCAAAGTTTAGATGCTCCAAGTCGCGAGTGGCGAAGCCATGAAAGAATCGGGATCGTCCATACGAGGAGGATAGGTGGAAGAGATCCAAAGATCTCTCTACCTCGGAGGTTCGCAAGGTAAGAGCCCAAAGTTTGGATGCTCCAAGTCGTGAGTGGCGAAGCCACGAGAGAATTGGGACCACCCATCTGACGAGGACAGGTGGCAGAGATCCAAGGATCTCACTACCTCGGAGGTTCGCGAGGTAAGAACCCAAGGGTTGGGCGCTCCAAGTCGCGAGTAGCAAAGTGCCGAGAGCCAAGCACGAGAGGACACATGGCAACACTTCAAGGTGGGGGCCCGCGTGATTGACGGGTGGACCTGCCTCGCCTAGAGAAGGGAGTCAATGCTCCATTGACTCCTCGTGTCTCGGGGATTCGTGGGAGAAGGGCAGGAAAGCTCAACACTTGGACTTACAAAGTCACAAGTAGCGAGAGGAGCTAGAGTTTAGCCTAGCCGACGGTCATGCGAAGAGTACACTGACAGAAGGTAGCTATACCTATTTCGTGATCTCGGGTATCGACAATTTGTGAAGAGAACTGGAAGGCCTTTGATTCACGACTTGCGAGGTTGCGAGTTGTGAAAGGCACCTAGTTTGTTTGGTATGTGGTCCTAACCCACAATCACAGGGATGGTGAATAGTGAAGAACTAGCCCGCAGTAGACCCCCGTAGGACTTCGGGGATTCTGTTCCTTGAGGAAGAATGGAAATTTTTATTATTTTAGGTAGTGGATATGTTACATCCCAAGCCAATGTTTTTCTTGGAATCACTAACTAACCAATGATTTATTTGTTATGTATGTAGTTTGAGCAAGAATATTTTGGCCTTAGGGTTTACTCAGTTATTTAGCCATGGATTTATACAAACATCATAGTCATCATATGAAGATCATCAACACTACACAAGATAAGAACAACAAGCAAATAGTTGAACTTTATTATAAGAAAGCAAGCACCTGATACAATAGAGAAGCAGATCTAAATAAATGGCTTCAAGGAAATACTAGAGCTGCATACAAAATGCTACCCGAGATACAAATCAAACCTCCCAAAGGCTTCCAATAGAAGGTGAACGCTCAACTGCAAACCAGGGTTTCAGCCTAACCCCCAAGCAACTGGTACGACCCTGATAATTGTTGGTACAACCTGCAGAAGACAATGGACACCAAGGGTTCATCCCTCATGAATATATAGACCTCATGATGCTACCAAACTCTCTCCAATGATATATCAAGGCAATGGAAGCCTCCTCCTGAAGTATGGATCTCAAACACTGAAGATTCCTCCTTAAACTGCAAAAACCCTAGGATGATACGGCCCTCCTAAAACCCTCATATGGACAATAGTAATGCCTAGTTGCATGTGTCCTCCAAATCGTCTGAAACTCTCTTGGATGATAGATCGGGAACCTACAAGCACTTGAGAGAAGTCTCAAGGTCAGATCTAGCCTATAGCCTTCTAGATCTGAGAAATGTTGAATCTCCAAATCGTACTCTTCCTCCTGAAATTGTCCCAACCTACAGTAAATGATAGGGACGTGATAACTCCTCCAAGAAGCCCTCAAATTGATGAGCAAGGGTTTGCAAAAAAAATAATAATGTTGGAAACCACTCAAGCTTCTTCCTTATGCTGGATTGAGCTCTTCCTCAACAATTGGTGCACCCCTGCAAGAAACCCTAGCTGGTACGGCCCTGTTGTTCCAAATGGTACGGTCCTGCTAGTCCTCCTAGATAGATGATAGATGTATAATGGTGTGGGTGGAATATTTCATCCCCGATACCAAGCTTGGAGCTAGGTGAGTGGAATCTTTCACCACTGAGTTGCTCACTAGTGTTTGTAATATCAAAACCCTCAAAACTGTATGCTCAAGAGCATCAAAAAGAAAAATACCAAAATCCAGAATGAATAATAGGTGTGCCCCAACCTCCTCTTTATAATTTTCTTCTATTTCCCTGTTGAGTTAAGTTAACCCCTAGGGTTAACTCCTAACTCAACCTCCAACGCTTCTATTCCTTCATTGAGTTATCTTTTAACTCTTTTTCACCTTTTTATTAAGTCAACTTAAGAATATAGACTTAGTTTGGTTGACCCTTCCCCTCAGTGTGAGACTATGGCCTAGTGGGGATGCCTAGGCCACTAAGTCTTCTCAAAAATTCCTCATTAAGAGGTGGGGGACATTATAGTCTCCCCTACTAGAAATTGCTTATCCTCAAGCAATTCCAAACTTGCTTCCTTTACCACTTGTTCATTTTCCCATGTGGCATCCTCAATGGGTAGATCCTTCCACCTGATCAAGTACTCTTTGATGCTTCTCTTCCTGAGCGTCTTCTCCCGAACCTCTAGTATCTTTTCCAGAATCAAGACAAGTTGCCCCTCTTCGTCCATGGGAGCTAGTATCTCGATGGGTGTGATGTGTTGGTCGATGGCCCTTTTTCAGGAAAGACACATGGAAGACATTGTGTATCTTGTTGCCCTGTGGGAGCTCCAGCTCATAAGCTACGACTCCTATCTTCCTACTAACCCTGTAAGGCCCAAAGAAACATGGTTGTAGCTTCTTTTCTCCGCTTCGTTTTATAGAATCCCGTCTATATAGTTGGAGCCTTAGATAGACTAAGTCACCAACCTCAAAAGTACGCTCAACTCTATGCTTGTCTGCTTGGACCTTCTGTTGGTTATGTGCTCTCTGTAGATAATCCTTCAGCTCCCTAAGAATGTCTTGGCTCTATTGTACCCAATTTTGTACCATAGGTGCCTTGTTTTCGTCGAAAGAAATATCTACAAAAGATAGTGGATCATAGTTGTATAAGGCTCTGAATGGTGTCATGCCAATGGACATGTGTTGGGTGGTGTTGTAGCAGTACTCTCCTAAATGCAACCACCTGGCCCATGCCTTCTATTGTCCTGCTACATAATTCATGAGGTAACCTTCTACCCACTTGTTGACTATCTCAGTTTGTCCATCCGTATGAGGGTGATAGATGGTGCTAGGGGTCAATGTCGGACCAACCAATCTGAACAATTCCTGCCAAAAGGTATTCATGAACCTGCTATCCATGTCACTGACAATGGTTTTGGGTAGGCCGTGCAACCTGAAAATATCCCTGAAGAACAATTCATCCACCTGTGTTGCACTGAAGTCTGTGGCTATGGAGAAGAAGTGTGAAAACTTCGTCAGCTTCTCTACCACTACAAAAATGTAGTCCTTCCCCTGTGTTTTTAGCAACCCGGTGATGAAATACATGGATATGCTTTCCCACTTGTGCTCTGGAATGGGTAAGGGTTGTAGTAATCCTGATGGGTGAGTGTGCTCGTCTTTGTTCATCTAGCGTGTAGTACACTCTTTGATGTGCTTTATTACATCCTCCTTGAGGCCCTTCCATGAGAACCTCTCTCTTACTTTCCTGTATGTCTTACTGGTCCCCTGGTGCCCTGCCATTGGTGAGTCATGACATGCCTGCAACACTTTGGCCTTGAAGGTCGATCCAGGAACCAAAAAGATTCAACCCTTGTAGTAGATGAGGTCATTTATAATCCTGAAGTTATCATTCTGTACCTATCCATTGAATAGTTGACAAGCGAACTGATCCTTTCCATACTCCATCACCAAGTGGTCCTTCCAGTCAATCGATACACCTGTCATGGTAAATATGGATGGCCTACTAGACAATGCATCAACCACCACGTTGTTCTTCCCTTTGATAAATTCAATGTCAAAGCCATAGGCGTGTATTCTGCTTACCCATTTTTGCTGCCTCTCCTTTAGATCCTTCTGTTCTAATAGGTATTTAAGATTGTTATGATCTCATTTGACCACAAATCATGCACCTACCAAATATTGCCGAAATTTGGCTAGTGCATGCATGATAGCCAACATTTCTTTGTCATAAATGTTGTAGAGTAGCTCAGGACCCCTAAGTTTTTGGCTCTCATAGGCAAGAGGGTGCCTATTCTACATTAGTACGACCCCTATCTCTTATCCTGATGCATCACATTCCAAGGTGAAGGGCAAGCTGAAATCTGGAAGGGCTAAGACTGGGCACGTGCTCATCACCTTCTTCATCTTGTCCATCGTCATTTGAGCTTCCTCATTCCATTTGAAGGCTCCTTTCTTAGTCAAATTTGTCAAGGGTGCACACAGCTGAGAAAACCCCTTGACAAATTTCCTGTAGTACGTGCATATGCCCAGAAATCCTCTTAACTCTGTGAGTGTCTTAGGAGTAGGCCACTCCATAATGGCCTTTATTTTCTCTTGATGTACATGCACCCCTTTTTCTCCTATGATGTGTCGCAAGTAAAGCACCTCTATCATTCCAAACTCACATTTGGACTCCTTAGCGTATAGTGATTGTTCCTCCATGATTGACAGAATCTAATCCACATGTCCGAGGTGTTCCTCCCATGTCTTGTTGTAAATGAGAAAATCATCAAAAATTACCAACAAGTGCTTCCTCAACTGCTTGTTGAACACATGGTTCATGCAAGATTTGAACATGGAAAGGGCATTGGTTAAACCAAAGGGCATCACTAAGAACTCATAATGGTCGTAATGACACCTGAAAGTTGTTTTTGAGATGTCTTCCTCCCTCATCTTGATTTGAGGATAGCTAGAATGAAGGTCAATCTTTGTGAAGTAGACCGCTCCATGTAGTTTGTCTAGCAGCTCATCAATCCTTGGTATCAGGTATCTATTTTTATTTTCTTTTTATTCAAGGCCCTGAATTCGATGCACATTCTCATAGTTCCATCCTTCTTATTAACTAGCACTACTGAAGAAGCAAAAGGGCTAGTGTTTGGCCTGATGTGCCCCATGTCCAAAAGTTCCTTGATGGCCTTCTATATCTCGTCTTTGTACTTCTTCAGATGCTTGTATGGCATGGTGATGACTAGTTTAGCTCCTCCCTGTAGCTCAATAATATGCTCAAACCCCCTGTCTGGTGGCACCCTTGGAGGAATCAGTCCAAACACCTTGTGGTGCTTGTCAAGGATCTCTTAGATCTTTGGGGTGTAGTGAACCTTACCCTGCTCATCCACACGTGATGAAATCCTGCATTATGCTGCATATACTATCTCATCTCTTTGGAAGATGGCCTCCATCCTCTTGGCCATGACCACCTTTGCAGCATTCCCTGTCATGCCCCAGAGCACTACCTTTTGTCCACCCTCCTCTGTAAATGACATCTCCATGGTTTTGTAGTTGGTGGTGATAGGCCCCAACGTACTAAGCCACTAAACTCCAAGGATGATGTTGGTATCTAGGAGGTTCATGAAATAGATGTCTTGTACCAACTCATGCCTACCCAATGTAAGCTTCATACTAGGAATGTCCCTGTCACAAGGCATAATGCTTCCACTTGCTACCCCCAATTTGAACCCTTCAAACTCTATTGTGGGTATATGCCTCCTTCTCAGCAATGTCGAATCAATGAAGTTATGAGAGGCTCCCCCATCAATCAGAATCGATACCTTCTGTCCCTGCAAGAATTCCCTCATCTGGAAGGTGTTATATTTGGGAACTCTGCTGATAGATGCCAAGTTGGCTTTCTCCTCATTCGTACTGTTCTGTCCTGTGATCTCCTCCTCTGTTGTCTCAATGGTTTCGGCCTCAATGTTCTGTATCTAGCCGATCTCCTCCTCTTCCTCATTGTCTGAAGTGACTTCTTTGTAATGCACTTGACCATGGCCCATGCATTTGTGTGTTGGGTTCCATGGTTCCTTGCAAGTGAAGCAAATTTGGTTCCTCCTCAGTTCCCTTATGGTGTTCTCATCTACTCTGGCATGACCCCTGTCAAAACCCCTTGGTTCACGTCCTCCCTGGTTCATTGGAGGTCTTTGGTCTCTCCCTCCAGTGTTAAGAGGTGGTCTAGGCATAAATTTCGGCCTAGAAGCTGGTCCCAGGTCCCTCATCCTCTAGATAGCATCTTGTAGGTTGGTAGGCTTAAAATCCTTTACCCAGCCCTTCAAGGGCTCCATCAGCCCCTCAGTGAAGAGCATCATGAGTCTGGTGGGTGATATATCTTGCACCATCATGGACAACCTCTGAAATTCTTCAATGAATGCCTCAACTATACCTGTTTGTTTAAGCTGTGTGAGCTCCCTGAAGTGTAGCTCTGGATCCCCTTGATCAAATCTATCAATGAGCCTCTGAGTGAATTCTGTGTAGGACACTATCTGATTGTGGCCTAGTGTGGTGAGTCCATGGTACCACCAATCATGAGCCTTGCCATCCAAGTACATGGTGGAAAATTTGATGGCTTCCATCTCCCTCATGGGATTAAGCTGTAGATAGGTATCCAGCTTTTGCACTCATGCCTGTGCTATTATCTTGGTCGCACCATCAAAGTAGGGGATCTCTAGCATCCCTTCTCTTCATTCAAACTCGAAACTGCTCCTATGGTTCAACCTAGGCTTATTTTTGAACTTGAGTTGGCAATATTGATCTAGGGACATCTGCCTCTGAATGATCATATCCAGGCCGTAGTACTCCTTAGTAAATTGTGCCATCTGCTCCACAAAGTCATCCACCTGCTCCTGTTGCACCTATTCATCTGTGAATGTGGGAAAGTATGGTCTAGGGTTATCCCTTCTACCCATTTGTCCATATGACATGCCTCCTCCATGGCTTCCCTCGGACCTGAGATATTTCTCCATATTATATCTAATTTCACCATGGGATCCACCAGATCCACTAGCCACTTTGTTTCCATACGTCTCAGGGTCTTTCGCCTAATGAGTCATCTGCATCAATAGTTGGGTTATCATCGTTCGGTTCTCATCAATCTTCCTCAAATTCCCATCTACCTTCTTTAATGTCTCAGTGATTTCGGCATGATCCCTTCGGTTAGTCTCCTGGATTTCTTGCAATTGATGAACCATGTTGATTTCTATAAGATTTAGGGTCTTATGGAATTCGACTGCTAAGTAGGCCAAGCCCTGTGGCTCATTGTCATCTCCCGAACCCTCCATTTCAGCTTCCGTTTCACTGGGTTGTTTCTTCCTTCTACCCATAAAGATCTCACTATACCTCTGCATGCGCTAATCCCCCATAGGTTTGGAGGATCAAAGCTCTCATACCACTGTAATGATCCCAAGCCAATTTTTTTCTTGGAATCACTAACTAACCAATGCTTTATTTGTTGTGTATGGAGGTTGACCAAGAATATTTCAGCCTTAGGGTTTACTCAGTTATTTAGCCATGGATTTATACAAACATCATGGTCAACATTTGAAGATCATCAACACTACACAAGATAAGAACCACTAGAAAATAGTTGAACTTTATTATAAGAAAGAAAGCACCTGATACAATAGAGAAGCAAATCTAAATAGATGGCTTCAAGGCAATACTAGAGCTGCATACAAAATGCTCCTGGAGATACAAATCAAGCCTCCCAAAGGCTGTCAATAGAAGGTGAACGCTCAACTGCAAACCATGGTTTCAGCCTAACCCCCAAGAAAATGGTACGACCCTGATGATTGCTGGTACGACCTGCAGAAGACAATGGACACCAAGGGTTTGACCCTCCTAAAGATATAGACCTCATGATGCTGCCAAACTCTCTCCAATGATAGATCAAGGCAATGGAAGCCTCCTCCTGAAGTATGGATCTCAAACACTGAAGCTTCCTCCTTAAACTGAAGAAACCCTAGGATGGTACGACCCTCCTGAAACCCTGATATGGCCAATAGTACGACCTAGCTTCATGTGTCCTCCAAATCATCTGAAACTCTCCCAGATGATAGATTGGGCACCTACAAGCACTTGAGAGAAGTCTCAAGGTCAGATCTATCTTGTAGCCTTCTAGATCTGAGAAATCTTGAATCTCCAAATCATACTCTTCCTCTTGAAATTGTCCCAACCTACAGTAAATGATAGGGATGTGGTAACTCCTCCAAGAAGCCCTCTGATCCAGGGGATCAAATTTTTCTCAAAATTCAAAGTGCTCGGAATCACTTCAAATTGAACAAGTGCATAGGCCTCGTCGTCACGAACCCAAAGCAACTCGTTTGGGTTCAAACGGATGTCAGATGAGAGAGATATCGCGTTCTGTTCAAATCAACAAACAGGCAAAAAAAATTTGTTGAATGTATAGTCCATACAGTCTGTACGGATGCTGACGTGGCAGGGCCGTACAACAAATGGCAGGTGTTGGTTGGCAGTCATGTGGATGAGTTGACGTTTGACACATGGCTTGTTTATGGAAAATGGGATGGTGACATGTGGCCCAATCAATGGCCACCACGTGTCACCTAAACAGTGGTTTAAAACTTTGGTAGTTGACAGGACTCGACCCCGTGACCTCCAGGCAGGGGAAGAGCCTTGGGAAGGGCCACCCAACCGACACGCCGACATGTGGTTCTTAACATACATATGAGTTTTAAATTATTTAAATTGATATATGTTGAGAGTTGGGGCACAGT
Organism: Picea mariana; assembly: GCA_032191745.1. Lineage (NCBI taxonomy): Eukaryota > Viridiplantae > Streptophyta > Pinopsida > Pinales > Pinaceae > Picea > Picea mariana. Next base: position 1,313 of record JASDQU010410021.1, on the reverse strand, counting down.
CTGGGCCGGGGCTAAGCCCCAGCCCCCGGTCATATGTATTTGCAATGTAACCACCGGCGTGCGCCTTTCCGACTGTTACCATATGGTTTAAACCTTTGGCCCTTTGTGTATATGCGTGCGGTCATATGGTGGCCCATATGCCCACGGACTTGGTGGTTAGGGGCTAGGCATGTAACTGTCCTACAGTTCGCATCGTTTTGCGGTTGCGCCCGGTGCTAGGTTTGGACACATATATGCGCGTCAGGGCTAGGTTGAAAGGACATAGGTGCATTTTGGTGATCCAGAGACAACAAGTTTGAAGGGGAACTTTCAGGAAGCCTATCTTCTTCAATTTTTGGCCAAACGAGGTGCTGAAAAATCCCAGCTTAGGGTTTTTGGATGTTCTGAATCCATTGGAGCCATCTATTTGGCATTTTGAGCATTGTAAAGCACATATTTTAGCACTTTGAGAAAATAATACAAAAGATCCATTGGAAGTTGGACCAGGAGATGTAGCCCAAGAGAGGGGTGAACTCCTTTATCATTTGATGTGTTATGTGTTTTCTGTTCACTGTTATTTGTTGTTGTTTATATGCATCTTGAATGTGTTATTTCTATAAAAGCTGTGTTTTGCAAAATTGATCCATTTGCATAAGAACACTTAAATTAAAACTTGCAAATATTTTCAAGAATACATGTCTTTATCATTTTCAGATCAAGTTGGTATCAGAGCATAGGTTTTTGAAGACTTGATTATTTGCAAGTGTTTTGTTTTCTGATGCTCACAAGGTTGAAACTCACAAGAGGAGAAGGTCAAATTGTAGAGCCAAGTTCTCATGCTTCAAGAAGAAATATTATATCATCACCATAAGCTTCAAGGAGGCATTCACCAAGTATGGCGCATGAAGAGAGTCATGAACATATTTCTACAGAAGATGAAGATCTCAGAAAGGCTTTCATGGAAATGAGAGAAATGATGAAACTCTTGATGGAAGAAAGGAATACAAGGTTGCAAGGTGAAGGCTCCAACCCTTTAAAGCACAAGGGAGACAATGGTGATAAAACTCCAAATGGAAATGGAAAGAATGGTGCTTCTCCACCACCCTCACCTCCTCCTCCTCCTCCTCCTTCTTCTTCTTCTACTAGTTCAAGACCTCTTCCAAATTCTCCAAAAGGACATGGTAAAACTCTTCCACAAATTCCTTTGTTAAATCTTGATATTAAATTCGAATTGCCAATGTACCATGGAGAGGTAAATGCTGAGAAATTAGATAGTTGGATTCGTCAGATTGAGGTGTATTGTAGGATACAAAAAATTCAAGATGATGAAACTA
>JASDQU010410020.1:0-10456 GCA_032191745.1 Picea mariana | reverse complement strand
TCCATGAGTTAGACTTTATGATTAGTTATGATACAATGCATGTTCTAGCTCATGACCTTTTTGTGCTTGACTTATCTTTATTTTGGTTTATGATGAAGCATCATGCATTGCATTGTATATATGTTGCATCTTGCATATCATGCTAGTATAGTTGCATCTTGCTTGGATTTGCATAAATGTTTATAATTTACATATTATTTTCCTGCATCATTGCACATAATTACATTCTTATGTTTTGCATACTCATATCGATATGTTAGAATAAAAACTGTCAAAGAATTTTCTTTTCAAGTTTTGCTCTAAATTTTGTCTAGTTAGCATATTTCCTCATATGAATAAAGGGTGAGTGCGCCACCCCTCAATATCCCAACGTGTCTTGTTTCAGTGTGTGTAGTCACAAGTCATACCAGGAGATGTTGAAGTTCTCATGTGCTCTGCGGTGAACACATGTCCCTCGTATTACATGGACTCGTTCACTTGTAGGAATACATAGCTTCCCAAGATGATAGAGTAACTTTCCCTGCAGACAATAGTTCTCTACCTGTGCACCATGGGTTAGCTTCTCATATACTTCTTTAAAATCTTCATCGATGGCATATTGTTCTACATAGCTATCATGAGATAAAGAAGTATTCTTCAAAATAATAGAAGCAACAATAGGAGGTCTAGAAAGCATATCGGCTACCTTGTTACTTGTACCCTTCTTGTACTTGATTACCAAATGAAATTGTTGTAGAAAACCCATCAATCTATAATGTCGAGATTGCTGCAGTTTGATCTGTGCCTAAAGATACTGTAAGGGTTGGTGATCTGTATGTATGATGGTTTCCTTCCCTAACAAGTAGTGTTTCCATTTCTTTACGCTTTGAACTAATGCATACAACTCTTTATCATATGTAGGATAGTTAAGAACAACTTGGTTAAAAGTCTCAGAGTGGTAACAGATAGACTTACGATATTGCATCAATACTGCACCCATGGCGTATTCGTTGGCATCTATCTTTATCTCGAACGACTGTTGAAGATTCGACAGTGCTAATACTGGTGCGGTACTAATCTTCTCTTTCAAAATGTTGAAAGCTTTTTGTTGCTTTCCTTCCCACTGAAAGTGTTCTTCACACTGGTTAAGGCATGCAAAGGGGTTGCGATAAAAGAGAAGTTGGGAATGAATCTTCTCCAATACTAGAATGCACCCAAGAAGCTTCGAATCTCGGTTACACTCTTTGGCTCAGGCCATTTCACAATCACTTCAATTTTGGAAGGATCAATCTTCAATTGTCCTCCTCCCACGATGTGTCCTAAGTATACAAGTGCATTCTTGCCAAATTCACATTTAGACATTTTCACATACAACTTTTCCCTCTGCAAGGTATCCAATACTTGCTTTACATGCTTGACATGTTCATCCCAAGTCCCACTGAAAACAAGAATGTCGTCTAAATATACAATCACAAAGTCATCCAGGAAAGGCCTGAATACATCATTCTTCACACGCATGAAAGTTTCCGAAGCATTACAAAGCCCAAACGACATAATTAACCACTCAAACAATCCTTGTTTGGTTTTAAAGGCAGTCTTCCATGCATCATGTTCTGCAACCATGATTTGATGATATCCACTACGCAAATCCAACTTAGTGAAATAAACAACATTATTTAACTGATTAAGTAAATCATCTATGCGAGGAAGAGGATATCGATTTTTCACCGTGATTTTATTTAAGGCTCAGTAATCGACACACATTCGCCATGTGCCATCTTTCTTTGGCACCATCACGATCGGAGAACCACAAGGAGATGAACTGGGTCTGATGACCCCTTGATCCAATAAGCCCTGTACCTGCTTCTTGATCTCTGTCATCTCCACAACTGACATCCTATACATGCCCACATTAGGCAAAGGAGAATCCTGCTGCAGATGTATCTCATGTTGGAATTCCCTCTTAGGAGGTAATCCATCTGGTTCCTGAAAAATATCATCATACTTAGAAACAATATCAGTTAATTCCTTTTTATGAGATGGATCACACCCTTGGAAAGCATCGGATGTCCCGACATCTTTCTCTTTGACGACCATGAGTACATATCTCTTATTAGTGGTTATGAGTCTTTTCATTTGTCTTGCACTAACAAGCGTCATATTCACCCTCATGCTGTGAGCTCTAACAATATATTCCACTCCCCCTTTAGTAAGGTGGTATTTGTTCTCATAACGAAAGAAGACTGCTTTTCTATCATAAAGATAAGGACTTCCCAACACTATGCCATATATATCAAGCGATACAACATCCAAATCTACTTCATCAATCAACTTTGAAGCAATAGCAAATCTAACCCTACATTGTTTGGTGACATTAAGTTTTGCTTTGTCACATACCCAACTAAGAGGGTAAGGCTTTGGATGTGGTTTCGTTATAAAACCCATCTTCTCGACAAGTGCTTCAGATATTAAATTTACTTGGGAACCTGGATCAAATAATGTATCTATCTTAGTATGCTTAGATACAACTCGTATATGAAATAACTCATTCCTCTTTCGTTCATCAATATGAGATTCATCGGTGGAACTTGAACTAGCATGAAGAGAATCTTTACCTTGTACTCCAGCTGCTGTGATCTTTCCTTCATCTCCTGATTCGGAACCAAGATCTTGTTGTACTGTAGCAACAGTCTTTGTCTTCCCCTTTCCAGTGAACTGTTTCGGTTTCTTTTCCGGATGTAGTTTCCAACAGTGTTCTTCATCATGACCGCTCCTCTTGCAATGAGTGCAAGATGGTTTTTCTCCTTCTCTCGTTACTGTAGCGGTCTTCTTGCCCTTCCTTTTGAACTTCTTGAAAGTCTTTTGTGGGAAATTGGAAGGTTTCTTCGTGGGATCTTCTTAAACATGTTTCCCCCTGTTCTCAAGGTGAGTGGCTTGCACACAAACTTCGTCAAGACTAGTGGGGTTAAACAAGAGCAAAATATAACGAATATAACCATGAAGTGCACCAATATACTTCATTAAAGTTTCATAAGAATCCAAAGGAATATTCAATGCTAAAGCTTTCTTCCTAAATTCCCCTGCGAAACTTTGTACGTTCTGACCTTTACTCTGTCTCAACGTTTGCCATTCCATCATTGTTTTATGTAAATACCCTAATGGATAGAACTTCTTCCTTATCTCTATTTTAAAATCTGACCATGAGGAAAGAAGCTTACCACACTTATTTTTGTCCCGTAGCTTGCTCTCCCCCCATACGAGAGCGGTGCCTTCCAACCAAAGAGAAGCTAATCGCACTTTAACTTCCTCTTCGTCAATATGTTGAACACGACAATATACTTCAACATGTCGGATCCAATTGTCCAACTTTTCAGGATTAGCATCTTCATTAAACATAGGTAAAGCAAACTTTACATCAAGCTTTAATAACGGTTTCTTAAAAGAGGCTTTATGGTTAGAATGTTGAGAGTGATGAGAATTCTCAGAGGAAGAACTAGAACTTGAAGGCGAAGACGGAGGCTCAGGAGGATCTCCTCCAACCCCTTGATTTACTGAAGCATCATCATCTGCATGTGCTTCCTTTTTCCTCTCCTTCTTCTTCATCCTCTCCTCGTAATCTCCATACATTCGTTCGACCATTTCTGACATGCAATAAAAGACCATGTGAAAGTTTTTCTCATGTCCATCATGCTTGTCTTCTTTTGCCATCTTCTTCCTTCAGGATGTACGACCAACTTCGGGATTGAACGTCTTAAGAGTTCCTTCACCCTGCTTATGCTTGGCTCTAGTAAGCATTCATACTCAACAATTCAAGTCAAAGACGACTACTCTGATACCAACATGATCCAGGATCTTTTCGTCAGGTGACTTATTAAAGAATTGCATAAAATGAGCATAAACAAAAGTACACCATATAGAAGGAAAAACTCAAAATGAAAGAGATACAATCATGCAATATGAACACAAAGAACTTGATAATGGAGTTCGTCCCTGGTGGACTACGTCTCCGGTTCCTGCTCTCAAATGGGTAGGTCTTTTTATTAACTCCACAAAAGAATTGGGCAAAATACATAAGTATACCTCATTCTGGAGTTTAGTCACAGAAGCTTTGCTCAGATCAGAAAACTAACACCACCGCTGCGTTTGTGGCATCGTTTTACCTAAAAATGACTGTCTCTATGCCTTAATTCGAGTCTGACACTTCTTGACCCAAGAGAAATCTCACCTCAAATTTCATGCCTCATTCTCGAAATTTATACCTCTTCCGTACATACGCCCTTGGTTCTCCTCCTAATACAAATGAGCATAAAACTCTATACAAAAGAATTCATCATCAAGTGTTCTTCTCCAACTTGTAATGAGAATCCCTTACATGAGAGATAAACCCCTTTTTTATAACCCAAAAGGAGCATCTTTACATAACAAATAATTAATTACAAATTTCTTAAAATAACCCACTTGGTTGGGTTGTTTGGCATCCTTGGCCATTCGATCCATTGGCATGAGGTTTGTTTTAGCCTTAGGTTAAATATGGCATATGATTTATAACAACCATATAACAAAAAGACATATAATAAACAACAACCCCATTAAAATAGGGCGTAGAGGATGTGGTTTGTTAAAAACCCACTTATCCAAACTCTTAGCCCGTGGCACATATAAACTCGTGGCATAGTTATGGAGCGCGAATATTGAAGGTAGTTGGGCGGCATTTATTGGTGTGTGGTCGCATGGTTCAATAACATGTGAACAGGGGCTGGGCTGGGCTGGGCTGGGCCAAAGGCCTAGCCCCTCCCTTTTGGCGCCTTAGTTCAATTTTAAAATAAAATATTATTTAAACAATATATCAAACAAGAAATATGGTATGTTGTAGTGGTTAGCACATGTGTGTGGTGCCTTTGGGCTGTTTGCAGGTGATAATTTCGACTCTTGGGGACTTGAATAATGTTTTTGTACATTCTAGCCATTGGAGGGGTGCCACGTGGCAATCCATGACTGGGCCATGTGGCACCATATAATTGGTCCACCAAAACTACCACTTGTCGCAATATGATTTGCCAATGAAGTTGACATATGTCTTCACCAAACATAACATGCCCATGTGTTTGCCATGCCACGTCATTTTTCCAACTCAGTTGTGCCATGTGTCACCCTTGCAATGGTGCCACGTGTCACTTTGACTTTTCTTGTTTGACCAAGTTTGACTGCTTATAACTTTTGATCCGTAACTCTGTTTGACGAGCCATTTGCGCCGTTAGAAAGCTTGTGACGCACTCTTCATGATTATGCCATTTTCACCAAGTTTTAGGAACTTTGAATTTTTACCCTTTTGTCCTCTGCTGAAGCCATTCTGAGCGTTTTGATTTGCTTCTATGTGTTTTGAGTTGTCTTAACCTTCTCTGGATCCTTATTGGATCATGGAGAGTATCTTCCCGAGTGTTGTTCTCGATGGCACTATAGCAATCAGGCGACCGATCGATTTATCTAAAGAGGGCTTTAGGAAATCTAGGTCGATCTGTACACATGTGTTGTCTGATGTGCTACCACTCGAAGGGGTACCAACATGGGTTACAAGGGTGGCCAATAGATTTGCGCTTAAGTACCACTTGTATTTCCTACGTGTATGAATCCCTCAACCGCGGGTTTATGCGTGTAACTACAGATCTCTGTGGTTTAAAGACGCTGGAATACGTCTCTACCCTGAAAAAAATTTAATCCACAATTTCTGTCGAGGAAAGTGCTCTGATACCACTTGTAATATGACAGAAATAAAAAGTATGCAGAATAGAAATAAAATGCTAGAAATGGCAGATAAACAACAATATAACTAGAACAATCACCACAATAACACTGAAATGATATCAAAATAACACCAGAAAGAGCACTTTGATTCTGAGAGCAATGTTTACGGGCCTCTTCTGTAGAAATTTCAATAGAAATTAAGTATTTCATGCGATTCTCCTGATCTAACAATTATATGCCATTGTTAAATACATAATCGCTTCTACTAATATTCTTGCAGAAATTAAACCACGATCACAAAGTGAAATATCAAGAACACATAACACAAGCTTTTCTGGGAAAGCGTAAAGCTAAAAACCCCACTATCATATATTATGTATATCGTGCATCATGAAACAATCTCATACAAAACTCTAATCCAAGAGCTCTCAGTACAATACAATCGTCTCACACTGTCATACAAAACTCAACAAATACATGTGCCAATATTTTGTCTCTAGACANAATCCCTGCAATTAGAATTCTCACAATGAATTCGAATTGCCTAGTTTGCACATGCTCATGAGCATATCCACTGCATGTGTGATTGCATGAGTGCACTTCACTCAAATCACAACTGATAGACAAATTGTCCCTTTCACCTGTTATCTCAACTAGGTCTCCACTGGATCTGACATGCATATAGTTAACCGTGGCGAATCTTCAGTTGCATGTGAGTTCATTGATTGTGAATTAATTAATAATTAATTCATTGAACTCTCACTAGTGCAAGTTTAGTTACAACTAGTACAAATGGGCTTAACTCACTTAACTGAGTTAAACTACTTCACAACTCTCATAACTACACTTATAATTTTGTCACAACTCCAACTCACTTAGTTATAAATGAGATAATAGATTAATATTTATTGTCCAATTTATTTAAAGGAAAAATAAATTAGACACATGTTTCTTGTTGACTTTTCAACATCTTCGAGGGGGCAACCTCCAATCGAGCAGAGCTCTATTACAATAATATCCAAGCTAGGGTTCTCATACCCTCGACTCCTATTCATACTAAATATGTCTATCAATAGAACCATCTAGAGGAAGATCCTTATAGAAGCGGAAGCTTCTATTAGGTCTTCTTACATTCGACTTATTCTACTTTATTGCAAGGCCTTATTTATATTGACCTTTATTACATCAGAATACATGGTTCTACCTATGTGAGGGGTTAGGTCCCTAACAATATATATATGCATAACATACATTCCCATCTATGGTCTAATGACCCTCCATACAAAATGAATATGTGTTTGGTTACATTGTTCAATAAATTCTATCTGTAGGTATTCAGGATATTTCCCATAATAACAAAAAAGTGTTGATTATAGAAAATCCCCGAGTAATCTAATAGAAAGGGTCACGAAGCTGTGCCCCTAGCTCCTCCAGGAAGGATAGATGGTATTTGTTGTAGATAATTCCATTTCCGAGCTCTGTAATGTGCTAGGATCCAGGATCAAGAAGTAGTCCAGATTTTGAAAGTTCATCAATGTCCCTGCTCCGTTCTTTCTAAACATGAGAGAATGAAATAACGTCAAATTGTTGTTTTAGAGTGATAACTTCATCTACAAGAGGCCTCAATCTCAACACATGACATTGTTGGATCTCCTTGAGCCAATTTATCACAATCATAGAATCACTGAAAACTTGTAAAGAGCGACATCCTTTTTCAACAACAAGTAATAACAACAAACACACAACTGATAATTAACAAAATTGTTATTTCCCTCCCCTAGACTTGGAGAAAATTTGAAGTAATGGGAATAAGTGAGGTACAAGATACCCTCACCACCACACCGGTGGGGCTCCCTCTAAGCTGCTCCATAAAAAAAGGCCCACATGATCGATCCGTCCACAATTTCAACAACAACAAAACGAGGGCTAGGATCCTCTTTTTCCTAGGGGAAGTGTGAGATAATACCTATATCCAAACCTACTAGTATTGATGGTGAAATGTGGGCATCCTGAAAAATAGATTTATTGCACGCGATCTAAATCCCCCACGACAAGATGGCCATAAGAGCTTTGAACTTTTTTAGATTATGGTTTGCTATCCAAGATTGATAGGTTGCCTCAAAAGAATCCCCGTGCCAAAATATGGGGTTTTCCCACCATCCTTTATGTCTCCTACCAAGTACTCTTCGAATATGAGAAATCCAGAAACAAATGTTTGATGTCTTCCTGTAACACCCTGTTTCCCCCAGATTGTAAATATAATTGAACTGGCCAAAGACTATTGCAAAACTCATAAGTATGAATATGTGATGTAAATGACAGTTTGAATTTATAGCAGAATTGTTGAGAGAGGATGTGCAGAAAAGAGACCACGATGGTGGTGGAGGGCACCTTGAAAGAGGGGCGTTAACTTCCACCAAAAATTAAAACACCGTATTTGGACTCCACTGGCCCGGAGAACCAAAAGCGGCTCGCTAGCCCTGAATTTAATGCCTTGCAGGCCGGTAGGTTGATGGCTTGATGAGGGATGGGGAGGTGGACTGCCTATCCGTAGGGCCATCATGACTGACCAGCGCAAGGGTAATCGTGCCACACGCAACCTCGCGAGAGGATAAGGCGTATGGCTGGAACGATTGACGGGGGCGGACGCGAGGGGAACTCTGGCAGCTCTATGCAGAGTGAGTGATCGCAGAGAGGAGGGGATTGCAACCTTCGCTCCTGGACACGGGCAGACAGAGAGACACAGGTCTCAGGACATCGTGGTCTCAGCTCGGGGGTGGCTAGTGGTAAATCCAGTAGGAGTCGCTACGCCTATGGTTGGGTGGAAACGAGCACCCCTCTCAGCAGTTGCTTTCATCGCTGAACTTATTTCTGATAAGTGTTTTGCTTATATTGTATCTTGAATTTATATGCTGTCACATATATTCATAAACTTGTGGATTGGTACATGTCTTCCTGTGTAGTAATGTCTGTGTAGTAATCGCTGATAAGGAGTAGATATTAGTTCACAGAACTATGAAATTGTAAAGGATCGCAGCACGAGAGTGTTCGCGAAATGTTTGATATGAATTAGTTGATATATGCTTAACACCGAGGAAACCGTGCTCGGTTTACGTTGACGAATGAATCTAATCGTGCCCAGCCGTCCTTGGGAAGTTGTTTTTCCTTTATCTGCTTCCGGGAATATCCCGGTAGGAATCTCCTCACAGAGACTTCCTCCTTGGGAAGGTTCACTAAGAACCCAGAACAAGAACTCGAACGCACATGCCTTATTAACCCTGCACGAGGAGGAACGATTCTCTTAAGGTTCCAAGATAGTAGTGTTGTGAGGAGTGACCAGTCGACGGGTGAGATCTCGTCGGAGGAACCATAGTCATTCACGACCATTAGATTGACGAAAGTAACGCAAGCGTTACCTGATTTGCCCTCTCTCATCGTGAGTAAGGAGAAATTGGGATTGTAAATCCCAAGACCCAAAAGAAAGAATCTGGACCGTCAGATCTTGGTTCACATTCCCCGTCAGCCGTTGGATCTAGAGAAGCTGCGCAGGGGTTAAGCGCAGGGGTGAGCGTGCGAGGAAAACAATCTGAGCTATCAGATCTGGAGTAGAAACCCCGTAAGTCGTTGGATCGGGAAGAGTTGCACGGGGTATAACCTCTGCAGGGACATGTGGCAGAGGCTCCCGAAGAGCCGGAGGTCGGGAAATTGGAGTTCCCGGAGACAAGAGATTCGTGCCTAAGGAAATCGCGATATGCGATTCTCCGATACAATCAGGACCGTCCATCATTTCGGACGCGTGTCTGAGTCTGGGAAAAGAGTTGGGAATCGGGGAATCAGAGTATTTGGGTACACAAAAATCATGTCACACGAAATCGCGATATGCGATTTCCCGATGAGATCGGGACCGTTCGTTCTTAGGACACGTGGCAATGATCGGAGCCATCGGGAAATCGTGAATCCCGTGGACAGAGTATCTATGCTTAATGAAATCGCAAACCCCGAAAGCCGACGCAATTAACTTAAACTCTTCGATAAAAGTGATTAATTAACGGATGTTTGATTAGGGCTTAATCACATCGCGAAATCGGAGATCGGGGTTTTGGGGAAGGTTATACGGCGATGGCCCTAGGGTAAATGGTCACATGTGCTATTGTGTAGCCTAGAGGGCTAATGCGTTAGGGGCATATCGGGAATCGAAGATTCGCGAGTTCTGAGGACTCGTGAGTTACGACATCAGAAATCCCGAAACTTCGATAGGAGTAGCCCCGAAAGAAGTTAAGACCACGGTCATAAAGACAAGTGAATCACAGGCTTAGCCTAGAGAGAGCAAATGCTTAAGGAGCGCTTCGGGATTCGAAGGATCGCGAGTTATGGGGGCGAATAAATTTAGATTTTAGAAACCTCGAACCCCAATATTGAATCGGGGATGGGTAGCTCGCTAATGCAACCTCCTTTAAGGGGGATTTTCCCATTTGAGGGAGATTAATTCAAAGAAATTTTAAAAATAATGATAGTGGGGGTGTTACAAAGTGGTATCAGAGCATGGTTACAACACTCGGTCTGACTGGGCTCATGCACCAGTCGCACCAGTCGCGCATAAACCTCATACGAAACACTCCTATGAGGAGTACCCCTGACTTAACTATCTTATCCAGGATTAAAAACTTGGAATATGAACACCCGACTGTGTATGCATGTTAAAGAATTGTGGAATTATGCACAAATTATGGAATAT
>JASDQU010410016.1:0-10513 GCA_032191745.1 Picea mariana | reverse complement strand
ACAACACTGACTAAGATTTGTAGTGTTAACAGAGCTGATTGGGATTTAAGAATTCCAGCAATATTATGGGCCTACATAACTACTTGCAAGAAGTTAACAACACAGACCCCATTTAAGTTGGTATATGGCTTGGAAGCAGTGGTACCTATGGAATACTTGGTTCCTAGTTTAAGAATCGCAGCATTTACAGGTATCGATGACACAGGCGTTGTTCAAGACAAGCTTGCCCAATTACTGGAACTGGAAGAAGACAGATTTATTGCAGGATTTCATCGGCAGGTACAGAAAGAAAGAGAAAGGATTATCATGACAGACACATCAGAAGAAAAGCATTTAAGCAGGGAGATTTGGTATTGTTATATGACAGCAAGTTCATGAAGCATCCATGGAAGTTCAGGACACATTGGCTAGAACCATTTAAAGTTGCCTATGTTACAGAAGGAGGAGTTGCGTAGTTGAAGACCCTTAATGGAGAATGGAAAGAAGGTTTGGTAAATGGGAGCTGGTTGAAATTGTATTATGACAACCAGTTGTCTTACAACTCTCATTAAAAGTACAAGGGAGAAGAGTCTAAGTACCAGGCGCAGTTGAAACTAGGTACCAGACACAGAAAAGACAGTCTGCACAAGGAAGGAAGGGACAGAGTAGAAAGCACGGGCTATTCCACGCAATCTGAAGTCGAAGTAAAACAGAAGGTTCAACCCTGCAATGACTTTGGACGGGTCACGGGTGAGTGTTGGGGGCATGTTGGCCCTTGGTTATGGAAGGAAGTGAAGATTAAGGAAGAAGAGCGAAGTATGAACTGCGTGGAAGACACATTAACCGAGAATGGGTCGAAGTGGTCAAAGAAGAAGAAAAGAAGGAGAAAAGTAAGGGAAATCTAGCCCTTGGAAGAGAATATAGAGGAAGACAAAGTAGTAAGGAAAATGATCGTGGACAACTCAGAAAGTGGAAGAAGACATCAACGAGTGCTTTGGAGCACCTCGCAGAAAAGAAGGAAAGACAAGTTGATGAAGCCCTTAAAGCATGGGTCAAGTTGACCTAGGGTTTTGGCACCTAGAGTTTTGGATCTAAGGTTTTGACACCTAGACTTTGTTATGTAATGTATAAATAAAGGTCTAGAATTCCTGGGAGGGTTCGTTCGAGGTTGGGTTGTTGATACTATGGTTGTTGTTGTTCATTGCTAAGAATCGATTGTAGAGAACAATGTTGAGACTGTATTGTAAGATCTTCAGCTGGGTGTGAAGATCAACCCTGCAAATGGGTGCGCAAGGAGGGACGAGAGAAAGAGAGAGAGATATGCAAGCTAAGTGTGCAGATAGAACTGTATGTTTTCATATAATAGATCAAGAAACATAGTTCTGTGGATGTAGCCCTAGGGAGAGGGTGAACCATGTATATCTTGTTGTTTTGTGTGATTGATGTTGTGTTATTTTCCATCTGTTATACTGTTATTGCATTATTGTGTTAGATCTGAGATATAACTTGCTAAGTAGGCTTAAGTGAGATAAATAATAACTATATTGCAGTGTGTTGTTGTACTGGATCCACTTTGCATTTCCTCTGGTTGTAGACACCTGTGTCCTGCAACCCCCTATTGTTACTTCGGGTGAGACTGCATCTACTTCGCAGTTGTTGCCGAAAGGGCTAGTTGTTAGGGCTTGTTGGTGCACTACTAGAGTTGAACCTTAGGTCTACCCATGTACCAACACATGGTCAACCAACGGTTTAGTCAACCATCGACCCAAAGACTTGATCGACTCAAAAATATGATAAGGTGAGGTTACAAGGGAACCACATGTTCCAACACGCCCCCATAAACTCAGCTTGGAGGAAAACCAATTCTGCAGCATTCCCCCTTAAATTTTTTCTGATTGCAAAAGATGATCACAAGAGGGTACAACAACACTCCCGAGGAAGTCTAGTCACCATTGAAATGGATCAAGGCCAAAGAGAATTCATCCATTTCAAAAAAGTTGCAATATATGTTGCCAAAACATGGTCCTAGACAGTCAGTCGACTAGACAACAAGACAACACCAGCCAGTCAAAGGTTCAACTAGATAAAAACGCATTATCAATCTCTAGTAATCCAACAGTTTCTACATCATGTACAATAAGCAGAATTATAACTCCCAATAACACTATCGAACACAGTTTGGTCAGTCTCAGCAACTTCAAAGTTCTCCCCCCCTTAAACACAATTGAGGGTTTAAAGCATCAACAACAAATCTTCGTCGAAACACCAGTCTACATACAATGGAGAGTCAAAACTCAATCAAAAAATACACAATTGAAACACCTCCAATCGACTGCCAATTCGGGTTGAATCTCAGTCAACCAATATCCCATTCAAGCACCAATCAGCTGTCAAGTCGGGTCGAATCCCAATTGACCAATATCCCAATCGAACTCCAGTTGACTATCAAGTCGGGTCAAACCATGTGGTCGACAACTACAAAACACCAATAATGAATAGGAACATTGTATGTGTGTACAATCAACGATACACGACGGTAGGAATTCTTCAAAAAAGTGTTCAAATGCGCCCATGACCACTCATAAATCCAACCACATTCAATCTTGGTAATCGGTACAGATCCATGATTCTCTCTCTCACATCTTTTCTGCAAATATTTGAAAGCATGGTTTCCATTTCTTCGATGGCGAGGATGACGATAAGGCACAAAGGTAGGTGTTGGATGATAAAGATATATAGGCTCAGGGTTTAGTGTACTCTCTAGAGTAGAATCTGATATATCAGTGACAACATCATCAACAACAATATTCTTAGAATCATGCATGTCAGGAACAACCACTTCCTCAATCAGTTCAGGAGATTTCTTTGTTGAAAAATCATTCTAAACTCCACCTGCAATGAACAAAACTTTCATGTTTGAGCAAGGGTAGGTGTACTCAGGGAGAAAACAAAAACATCATATCCAAGACCTATTTTTGGTGGCATCATCGCAGGAACAATAGGAGCAACAATACCTTGTCCATTTTTCCCAAGTACTCCTTAGGTATGCCCCATCTTACTGAGCAGTCGGAATCCTATACTTGTAGTGTGTTTTTCAAAGCTAGGAGAAACAACACAATTATCAGTTTCAAAGCATAAATTGACAACACATTTCTTACAAATAGAATCAGGGGGTGGAGAAGAGATGGGTGAGCTTGGTATCTCAACAACATCATGAGTCTTCTCACAAACAATTGGACTAGCAGCAATGGTGAAAGAAGAAACAACATCAATATTCTTCTCAACATTTGTCTCAACATTTTGTTCATCATTCTGCAAGCTCTAAAGAGTCTCATCCTTCTCAGTCAGATGCAACAATATGGCATTGTAATATTTCTTCAATGCTTGATACTCATCAAACAGTTGATAGTTATCTTCTTTGAGCAGAGTGACTTCTTCATGAAGCTCATCAATGGAGGACTGCAAATGGGAAACCTCTCGAGACAGCTGGGTATTTTCTTCAATCAACCGGATGATTTTTGCGTTGACTGTTGTATGAGTAATAAATTTCACTTCTTCCAATTCTTCAAGAAGGTTAGACTTCTCCTCAAATTCATATACAAGAGTCTAAAAAAATCTAGCAGCAATGTTCCTCATGGCAGCAACCCTTCTGGAGTGCTCAATCACAGCAGTCTTGAACAAGTATTCTCCATATTTCAACTGATTTTTTGGTTCCTCATTTTCTGTCTTCAAGGCAGTATTTTCATGAGAGAGGACTTTCACCTCTTTCACGATATCATCGACAAGATCCCTCTTATCACCCAAATCATCCACCAGATCTTGGAAAATGATCTCCATGGTATGTTCTAGGTCAACAATATTCCTATATTTCTCATCAAACCATTGCAAAAGACTGGTCTGAAAAAGGGAAACCTTGTCTTTCAGGTGGGTATGAACTGTGTGCAGCTCACTGCTTAGTCATTGATTCTCTGTCAACAACTATGCAACGGCATTTTTCAAGGCGATGACTTCTCCACAAAGTCGATTGTGATATTTTTCCAAGTAAAGAGCCTTCTTCTCACAAATCTCCCGCAATTTCTGAAGCATTAAATATTCATCTTCGTCTAGCATGCCCATCGTCTATGGACAAAATCCAAGTACCAAATTTCCAAAGGAGTTTGTGGAAAATCGACCACAATAAGAGGTCGGGTTTCAAAAGAAGCCACCAATCCTTAGAATACATTGGTTTATCAAATACCAAACAGATATCAAAGGCGAAATGACAGAATATACCACCAGTACGAGAGTTGAATGAGGTAAAGAGAAGTTGAGTTCATCGTTAGTCTTCTCCTTCGACAAGCAAGAAAGATCAATGCTAAGTCAAGAGATGAATCCACGTGATGGCACGAGTCAAAGCGATTCGAATGCACCAATGGAAGAAGATGGGTCAAATCCATGCATGCAAGCTAGTCAAGCCAAGTAGGCAGTCGACTTTGTCTTCTAGTCGAGTCGATAGATGTTATTCTTCCATCAGTCAAGTTAATACAAGCGATGAGGGGACCGAGTGTTCGGCTCAATAACAAGGGAATCCATGCGTCGGTCTGAGCCACAGTCGAGGGTTTGGTCCATACCAATTCTGCCATCCCCGCTAGGTTCAAGTCGAGTCAACCACTGGATCGACTTCTGGTCGAACGCGCCTCCACACTAATCGAGGAAAGAGTTGGTCGATAGCAATAATAGAACGGCTAGAAATCTCCATCGAGTAAACTATCGTTGACGTCGAAACAAACAAAGACGATAATAATTACGTAGAAATTACGACAAGAATTTGGTCGACATTCTGAAGAGAATAAATTCAAACATATTCAAGATTGTCTCGCTTGAATCCAAGTCTTCTGTGATCCTGGAGATGATCTGACAATCTGAGATGATCATATAATGATAGATCTCTAAATAGGTTTTACATATGTTTATCGTAATAATGTAAATCATCCATATATTTAATCAATTCACGAAGAGAAGACTTGCCACAAGCAAGATTTGAACCCGAGTGGAAAGGATAAAAAATCCTCCTCTCAACCATCCACACTAAATCTAATTGACAAAAAAAAAACAAGTTGGAATACATTTTTTCCCACTCTCAATGAGGGTGAGAGAGTTGGTACCTCGCCATCACCACATGAATTTCAAGAGGAATACCCTTTTTACTTGCACCTTTTCTCAAATGGGATTAAATACTGCAATTCCCCCCCTTTCGGCTTTCTCGTGAGAACAAAACTCGGTGAGATTTGAACTCAGATGAGTAGAAGATAAGTCCTCTTGCTTTCTCATCATTGCATCATAATATTTTACAATAGCGTACACACCAATAGAACAAGAAACCATTTTTATTAAATAATAATAAATAATTGGTCATCATACAAAATGGGACGACATAAAGATCCAAAATAAACAAAATGTCAAAAAAAATATCAGTAACCCATTCTCATACCAAATGGGACAATATAAAGGTATACATTGAATAAAATGTCTAATTTTTATAGAAAAACATTCCAAAATATAAAAATCTGTTACATTCAATCATATTGATGACCCTTCATAGGTTTAGTGTTTGTCAGTGCTTGAGTTTCTTATATTCCTCATTTATTCATCACTTGCAAGGTATATTGTACTTGGGTTATTTGCAATGTTTTGTAGATTAGTTTTATTTTGTTTGGCCTCTTCATCTTCCATCTACAAAAAGAGAAAATAAAGTGTGATGAGTATATCTACATGTATAATATAATATATGTGATTGTAAAAATCAATAAACTTGTAATCGAAGTGGATGCCTCATAAACAATATGCATATGTTCAAATTTTTGGTTCATGTCATCTTGCAACACAGCTTCTATTGGCTCCATTCCATTCTTTGTTTCCCACAAGTTTTATGTTTGATGACAAGGTTTAGATATAATCAAAAGTTTATTGTTGTTTAGATACTTATAAAATGGGGGATATAAAATAACATAGCTACTTATTGATTATTCAATTAGTCATTGATACTCCAAGATATGCTCACAACCCATACTTAAGCCAATGTCAATCAAATGTTCGGTCCACTCTTCTTTATACATAAGTACCTTGTAGAAAACATTCATGGACATTTTTAAATTAATTAATATATAAAAATAACAACAAATATGAAATGTTGAGGAAAAGGCAAGCACTCCTCACAAATTTTGCAATCAATCATTTTCTACCTTATTGTCTCATCCTATGTGATGAATGGATTCCATATTGTTTTATTTTCTGCGACAACAAAACAAATGTAAATGAGTATTTTCAAGTGATAAAAACTCGTTCATTACACATAAAAAAATCCAATGATCACATACATTTGTTGCACTTGTTGTTGGGGTATTTCTTTATGCAATTATTTGTATTTCTTCGAACATCCCATTACATACTTTTATGGACATCCCTACTGGCATGTTTCATATATCATCTCATTCAACATCTTGATATTCCTAAAAAACAACAAGAATAGTAAAAATCAATTAAAATTTATGAGAGGTAAAAATAGAAACAATATTTATTTGGTAATCTTTTGGACTACATTATAGAAAAACATGTTTAATAATAATACCTTCTAAGTTTTTTTGTTTTTTTTTATTGTACAATTTTGCTATGTAAGTCTCATAGGTATGATTTTTCATTGCTTCAGACTCACGCTTGATGTAGTTTACACATAGCTTGGTTCTTAAATTCATTGGATTGATTTTTGTACTTCAACTAAAAATAAATTCTAAATGTTACTTCCACTATATTTCTCGTAGTATTATAAAATATTTTCTCCGGATCATTAACTTGCAACAAGTCCACTCTAGATGAACTTGTTATCACTCCAAGAAACTCTTTGAGGTTGTAAGACAAAGATGCTTGGTAACTTCAAGTGAGCTTGTTTTTGTGTTTTTGTATGTGTGGATCAATGGGATAACTCAACTACAATATAGTATCCAGATAGTCAAAATGAATAATCAAATAAACCAATGCCCTCAAGGATCAATAATCAGATAAAAGCTTTAAGTGGGTGAAGAAGACAGTGCTTATAAACCAGATACACAATGATAGGTTTAATAAACAATGTAAGAAACTATTAATCAAGTTATGAACTAACTAATGAGATGACAGTCATTTTGCAATTAAAACAACTTGAATAAGAGTGCAGAAGAAGGGTGGAAATCTGACATTAATAGAGAGAGAAACTTGTGATCTGTATTATAATATGAAAAGTCTGTTACAAAGGTATAGTTCATGTATCCAAAATCGACCCCCTCCTATCAAATGATAGGTATTTATATCTTTTACAACAGATCTCAGATCCTATAAACATGGATCTGGATTTCTAAATATGGAAAACAGAGTACAAAACTTAATACAATAAGATACCTAATATTTAACCAAATAGATTTAATCTGGTCATTACAAGTCGAATTTGATAGCTAAAGCATTATTTGGCAGTCTGCAGGTGAAAATCACAGATTCAGAAATCTGTCTTTGATGACTGGGAGATTTTCTGTCAAGATTTATTGTGCCATTTGGTGTTATTTCCTCACCACATGTCTTTATAGCTGGATGAGAAATATTATTTAGCTTCTCTTAATTATTATCCATCATTTAACACCTTTCCCACGTGTTCAGGAAATCAAAAATCGCGATCTAGGCAGAAAGAAGACGTTTCTGGAATCTTTTGTGCTTTCACCGGCTAATTTTCCCTAAATCCGCCCCTTTAGCTGGTGAAAAGGAAAGCTTTCAACGGCTAACTAGCAGATTTCCGAACCAATGAGTTGGTGAAAGCGCAGATTTTTTAATGAAAACTGCCTTGGGAAAAATCAAATTTCTGAACCGTGGAGAGTCCACTGTACATGCTTGAATAGTCGATTGACATCTAGAAATCCTAAGCTTTCCAATGGTACTTTCAGATCTGTTTTTAGAGCTTGGGAAGGCATTCAAAATTCCTGCACAAGATGAGGCATCATTTTTCAAACAAATTTCAGAATGAATTATTTGATTGCTAACAGAATTGATGACCAATTCATGATCATTTATATCCTTTCTAATTTTTTTCTTCCTAGGAAAGGAATTATGTTCCCTCATTAGGGTTCCTTGCACAACATCAACATATGTGAAATTGAATGTTTGAAACCCAGGGGCTATTATTGTTAAGAAGTACATTATTAATAAAATAAAAATTGCATGTTAATCACCTTTTGATCCAACTTCCCCTATTTGCAACATTTTTATAAATGTTTACACTCTTTTTCACCCATATTGCAAACAATCTTATCAATTTATTTCTTTGTATGACACACATTAACCCATACACGTCATCTAAACCCGTGTATAATTCAAAATAGATTACTTATATACAAAAACTTCAAGTAACTTACCTTGTTCTCTTCTTAGGATGTGCTTTCCTTGCACTCGTTGTAGTAATTTGTTTTCCTTGATCTTATATTATCCATTTTCTATATTCAAAAAAATCCTTGCATAAGGAAATATGAAAATTATGAAATATGTTTTACAAGGTAAGTTAAGAATATCACCCTAAAAAAGCAACAAGCTTCTAAAACCTTTTGGGGGTTAGAGACATGCTTTTTAATAGTAATGCACATGTTGCAATCATATGCACCGGTGTGTTTACGTCTTTATGGAGCATCAAGTAACCCAATGAAAAACAATACAAAACCCCCAAATTGAGTCTCTTGCAAGTTTTTGTGTCAAGCGGTTCACTATATAGTTATAAAGTTGTTAGTGCATCGATATTTTATATCACACAGTACATAACCAAAACACATTTTTTTTTTAAATTGGGACATGGATTGGAATCCAAGGCAATGATGGCCCCAATCCATTAAGATATTCTTTACCTCAAAATCATTGTAGAGGTCAACAAACATACTAATCAAAAATACCCTAGGCCCCCCACAAAAAATATTGTTTTGAAAGAGTCAAAAAACTAAACCACATACTGCCAAGGTTTTGCAAAAATAAAAAACTAGAGGGAAGCAACAACAAAGGTAGGGTTCACAACATTGAAGGTGGGTCTTAATCCCTTCTATTTTGTTGAAATGTGCTATCAAAATGAATAGGAATACATAAAAAAAATTATGGAATTTGTGAATCAATGGAGAGACAAATTATTAATATGAAGAGAATGAAATTGCATCCCTAAAATTGTCCCCTACAAATTTGTATGTCGTCCACGATGACCCATTATGAATTCTTCTCTTCAAAAAATCTATACACTTTGATCTCTTACTTGTTAAATGTCTCTTGCACAAGTCTCCCCTCTAACTTTCGGCACGACAATGGAATAGGGTTTTGTTTAACTCACTTTAACAAAATGAACTTCTCACTCTTTTTTTAGAACAACCTTTTTAGGAATGCAGTGCATCCTTCATTTTTCTATGCATCAGTGTGATATAATACATTAGAGAAATTGTACTTTATAAAAAAAATCTTTGTAGATGGTTTAGCATATGTTTTTTTGTCAATGCACAATAGATTGCAGTGCACCAACGCGTCATGTGTCAATAACCACATAAGTGTGTATGGAATAACTAGTAGCACAATTACTTGAAAAGGGAATTGTAAGGTGTCTTTGAACTCATAATGTTTATGTTGGTTGTAGAGCTTGATCATCTTCATGTTTCACGGGTCTTGTTTGGTAGGGGTTTGTTGGGTATGTGTTATATTCTTCTCGCGATTATCCCCACACATTATTACATTTTGTCGGGTGCAACAAGGAGTGGGTCCCCTGAGAAAAAAAATGGGTAGTTTTTAGTGTCCATTTTGGGAGGTTTTGGCACACAATTTTCTAGCCCATGGTTTTCTAATTTCGATTAAGGAATTAAGGTTGTAATCTAATACAACTCAATGGATTAGGGATTATGCATGTCGTGAGATTCTATATATTGTATTGTGATGGTGAAGTTAATATGAAATGAGAGAGAGTATTGTGTATGAGAGAGCAGATTGTGAGAGATTCAAGAGGAGGTTGCAGTGGGTGTGTTGCAGGTGTAATCCCTTCATTTTGTTCGACAAAATAAAAGAAGGATTGGTTGTTTCTTCATGGACATAGCCCATATCTGGTGAACCACATATATAATTGTATCTCTTGTATTGTGTTATTTTGTATTGTATTTCTACATTCATTTTGATTTGTTTTGTTTTATTATTGCTATGTGATCTTATTCCTAACAACATGCTTCCCACACTTAAGAATCCAAATACGTATTAATTGTGATTTTGGCTCAAATGCAGGGAGAGTAGATGGTAATATCAAATGGCAAACTCTTTAGATTCCTTATTCCATATCTTTCCAAGTCCACTAAGTTCTCTCTTACCCCTTGCAGTAAGTCTATATTGTATTTATATTTTGATTATTTGATTGTATATCCATTACCTTTACACATGAATTTGAATCTTGTGCATCGACTTTAACAGAATCATTATTCAGGATTGAACTTGGACGCATATGACATTTCACCAGTCCCACCTATAAAAAAAA